>JAEANM010002994.1:0-23253 GCA_017656035.1 Myanophis thanlyinensis | reverse complement strand
TATACTTAATTTATTTTAAACTAATTTAATTTAAATTAAATTTTAACTGTTTGTATTTTAATTGTTTTGAAACTGTTCTTAACTGAATTTTTAACTATAATGATAATATTAATGGGACAGCCTTTATTTAATTATTTTAATATGTTTTAAAATTGTTATTGTATCTATGTTTTTATTGGCTGTGCACTGCCCCGAGTCCCTAGGGAGAGGGGGAGGTATATAAATCAAATAAAACCTTAAACCTTTTACTTTGCAAACTCCTCTGCCAATTTTTTTGTCAATGATCGGCCCAGAGTCACTCACTAAGTTGCACAGCTGACTGTGGCCATCAGTTCAGTACCTTAACTACTATATACTTACTATCCCATTAGGATCACTTATATGAGAATATAATAGATTTATACAAATCAAAATAATTCATTAATATTCTGTTTCAAATTACTGTGAAATAGCCAGAGTCCTGGTCATAATTGTATTTCAAATATGCAAGGATTCCAATAATAATTATCTTTTCTTAGAAGAACAGTAATGATAAGCTTTCAACATAGCTATATACAGTACATAATTGAATTTTTAAAACAATTTTACACCACGCAATACCCTGTGAGCAATAGGGATGGGAAACTTATTCTGCCAATCTATATGGAATTTTTCATGATTCATACTCAAGAGGCAAACATGCAATACTTATTTTATGAAAAACAGAGCAATAGAATTACATGATCCCTTTGACACATAACTCCAAAAGAGCTGTACAAATGCTGTGTGTGTGTATATATGGAGATGGGGAACACAGACAGCAGGATCAAATGAATAGGCATGACCCCAAAATACACAGGATTCCCAGTGACTGCAATGGAAAAGCTAAAGCTTTTAAAAGCATTTTAACAGGAAAATTGTGGATATATAATCAAATCAAAATTTGCATGTTTACTGAACATGTAAGTTCCCCTGGTTTGCTAGCCCCCAAATATTATCAGTGATACATAAAAACCATGCAGCATGCAAACAAAGAAGACACACAGTTGCAAATAATAGTAAGAAAAACAAGGGATGCTCAAACAAGCATTTTGTCAAGGGTCTCCTTACCAAAGAGTGAAATCCTATGCCTGACAAGTACTCCAAGTTTGCAGAATAGGCTAAAGACAAAGGATAAATAAAAGAGAAGGGAGGGGAACAAAGAAAAAAAGGAAGAAAATAAGAGGTGATGTATGAGCAGGAAAAAGCAACATGATGTTTTGCAGAAAGAATCAGTTCTGAGCAGAATGTAGGACTGAAAATACTATGAAAGTTTCCAAGAATTGCTCCACAACAAACGTAGTTAAGAAAGCACATATCTGAGGTAAAGAAACAAAATAAGTGGGAAGCCCTATCAAGATTTTTATGCAGTCAAGTACAAGAAGTCTGATGGATCAATTCTGGAATTCATTATTCCCACACTGTCAGAGATGGTGTGATCTTTCAAGGGATAGTCATATTATGAATTAAATAAGTAAATAAATATTAACAATATACTTTAGGTCTCAGAATGAAATAAATTTAAGATCAAACCTAAATTCCTTGAAATGTATCTTTTATACAGTATGTTTTGTCTGTAAGCTATACTAACTAGGTATTATCATGTGCTCCCAGACAAAATGACATAATTTCTTTTAATTATTTCTGAATAGGTTGACTAATCCAGTCACTCTTTTATATAAAAAAACTCTGCACTATTTAATGTTACCTTGTTTACATTAATGAATCAAAACATCAGTCCCATAAGTATTTCTAAGGCAATATCTTATTTTGAAAATCCAAGGGCAATGTAATTTTAAAAGACACTGAAAAACATTAACATTTTGTTTTATTTTGTCCAATTCAGTTGTCAGATACAATGATAAAGTGTATTTACATATTCATTCTATTATTCTGTCATTATTTTCATATTTTGTTTTCAGTTATCAAATGGTTGCAGTATTTATATTCAAAGAAAACATTAAGCGTTTTGAAAGTAGGTGAATTACACAGGATTGGCTATATAGCATAATTATTAGTCTCAAATTCCATTTGCTAGCCTTTTGATTTAAAAGATTCAAGAAGTGTCAATGCTGAAAATGTGCTATGGAGAATGTCTGAAAATAAATAAATAAATAAATAAATACGTGTGTACGTACAAACCAAATGTTTGCTTTCAACAAGACTTTAAGAAATGTACAACCATGAGAAAGAAAATGTACTCCAAATTAGTTGACTTGAAAATAGCCAAAAATAAAATAAATATACTTGAATTATAGAATGATTTCACAACAATATGGAATTGAAGATTTGTTGTTGAATATAAAAGAATGGCATATGATAGAAGAAAAACAAATATGAAAACAAATGAATTGCATAGTGAATGTCCCCAACCTTTGCAGCTTGACAGCCTGGTGGTTTATGAGAGAGAATGAAACTGGGCCATGTGAGCAGTGGGCCAGTACACATGCATGCACATACAAATCAACTTGCACAAGCAACGGTCTGGTGTGTTCATTTACACACGGCTTGACTTGACAAATTGAGCTGTGTACGTCACTCATGCAAGTTGAGTTGTGCAAATCCATGTGGGCTCACCACTCACTTGACCCAGTTGTGAATAGGCCATGGCCCAGTAGTGGGTTGAGGCCTGGGGATTAAGGACCCCTGCTATATAGACTATAAGATGTAATGAAGAACATGGACTTGAAAATTAATATGTTGCTGATGCAGGTAGCCATGTTGGCAGAAGAAATGGAGCAAGTTCATGAATTTGTGTACTTTGGTAAAATGTTTATGAAAGATGGAGAAACAATTTCAGACAATCACATATGGGCATATTATGATAGAAAGGTAGTAAGTGGTATGTGATATGAGGAAGAAATGTAAAGAGAAAAATACTGTACATAAAACGTACCTACAGGTATGTTCACTTTGCTTTATGGAAGTGAGAATCAGGTATATCAGGAGTTAAATTCAACTAAAACTGGGATTCAGTGGATCCTTTAACAAAGGTATGTGGTTAAAAAAGAATATAAAGAATGAAGAATCAATGGGTGATGAATTGATTAAAAATAAAAGAGAATGATCAATGCAAAACAAATCTATTGAGGTGGCTATACAGGTATAGGGAGAATAAACGAGGATCAATCACAAAATGACTATATGAAGAAAAACTGAATGTCTGAAAAAGTCAGTTAGATTGAGTTGGTAAGATTCTCAAAAAGAAAAGAATGAGAACAAAAGGCCAATGAGTGAATCCATACACAAATGTGGTAGAAGAAAAAGCGAAGTAGCAACAGAATTTTCTTCTTCAAAATTTTCAATATTGCTTACTCTAAAGAACATAATCAGTTATGTGTATGCCATTTTAATTATCTGCTACTATTGAATAAACTGAATCAAATATTTGGCCTATTTTAGTTTCATAGGACATTAATTCTTTCATTATTATCTTCCTTCAAAATTTGCCAGCTTACAAAGAGTAAGACTCTTTGTTAATGATATCACAGATGAACAGAACCATATCATATGTTATCTAACAAGGGGTTTGGTAACACATTTTATTACTGTCTTATTAGAAGGCATAAACTGGCTGATGAAGTAAGATATAGGTTATGAAAATGTATGCCTTCTAATAACATTTGCTTGTTGTAAAGTTTGCTATATATAGTAGTTCATACAAAGATAGGAACAGGAATGTTAGCCATAATATACTTTTGAAATACCAGTAAAAAAACAAGGAGATTCTAAAATTCCTTCATATAATAGTATGGAAATATAGTTAATGCTTGTATGTCACCTTATATAAAAATACATTAATGAAATCAATATGAGAACACAGAGAATGACAAAATTATTAATATGCATGTGTATAATTTATGTCCTGTTTTTCTAGCCCAGAGTATGCACAATGACTATCAGCTGCCAAAACACAAAAGCTAGTAACTTATCTAGTTAAATGTAATGTGAGGGGGAAAAAGAGAATATTAAGAGATGACAAAATATGGAAAACACTACTAGGTATAGGAGAAAGATAAAAAAAATATATATCCAAATTTCAGTGTTTAAGATCATAATTTTATAAAATAGCTGTTGGATTTTTGTTACTTCTCAGTTCTCTAAATATATCTTTAAACCTGCCAAGGTTTTAGAATATGCAAATTGGCTACTGTACTTTATTATATATTATATTATATATGTTTTTACCTGGTTACCATTTCTTTCTCCTTGTTAGAAGCATGACCCCCACTGCTCAGAGGTCTGCTTGCTGCAGATAGGAAATACAGGCGGTGATTTTTGAAATACTGATCAATTAAAGGAAGTACAACCTGAAATGAATACATGGAAGAGATAAAAAGACTGTATACTGATTAGTACAATTTCTTATTGCTACTATTTTTATTTCTTAGTTTCATGGCACTAAAAACCTGTCAACATACAGTATACGCAACATTTATTAACATAAATTCAACTTTTCTCTAGAACATGTCATTTACTAGGATTTACTATTAGATCAAATTTTTATCTGGAGGTAAAAAAAAAAGCTTCCAGTTTTAATATACTTATATTTTTACTTTATTATTTTTTATAATTGTAATTGCAGAAATTCTCCCTATGACTGATCTTGAATTAGCAATAATAGCTTAGCAATGAAGAATTATCTTGCTAAGTAGCTATGCTAGTCCTAATACTAGCACTACCCAAAGAATATTTTTTGCTTTTAACATCTATTTTTCAATTTAACAAAAAAATCACCACAAGTCACTGGATGATTAGCAAGCAGGAACATGTTACTGTGCTACCATTTGCAGCATTTATGTGGCTTGCTCTCAGTGTCGTAACTAGGCTTTACAGTTGATTAATATTAACTTTGAATTTGCCATAATAAATATTACAGAAAAATAGCATATACTTTACTTTAGCGAAGAATTTGATTTCTTGTTCATAAGGAAACTGTTCTCCTTTCCCTCTGCTGCCACCATCTGTATAACAAAAAAAGTGCTACAAACTTAATTGAATATAATATAGCCAATTTTGCAATGTATTCTTTATAAACTAAATTTTTCATCTATCCATCTTATAGTAGTACATGACTTGAAATGTTGATTTTTATTTTATATGCCTTAAGGTTCTTCTTAACCCAAAAAAGCAGCACAGTAACAAACTTGATTTCAGTATATAACATCCATATACTCTACAAAACAAAAACAGAATTCAATCTTGGTTAGTTTGCAATAGTGTCTTGCAGTATCAGCAGCAGCCTGATAAGCCATTATTTCTCTCTCTTTAGGACAGCAAATTAAATCCCCAAGGCATATGCTAAGAACTCAACTACATAAAATACAAATTACTTCTGATGAATAGCAATTCATAGATTTCATAAAACAACTGCTGTAATATACTTGAAATGTTAAAAACCTTGTATTATTCAGTGTTCTATATATTTAAGAGAATTATCAGTATTGTTCCATTTCTTTCAGAATTGTTCTTCTTCCAAAAAGAATAAAAAGAAGTTAAAACTAAAACAGATCATAAATGTATTATACTTTCTTAGAAATTTCCATTACTGATTTTTTAAACTTTTCATTTATGTGATAAACTGATTGGGAAGAGGAGAAGAAGTATGTACTTCTGAAAATCCAGCTTTCTATATTTCAGACATTACTAGAGTTTCTGGGAATCAGGTAGCATATAAATTTAATAATAATAATTATTATTATTATTAGTATTCTACTCATAGCATATTATTGGTACTTTGATAAGTAAAACTTGGCAAAATTTAATTTTCCTGACTCTTAGAAAATAGTCAGAACGTATTTCTATATCTTCCTCACCTACAGGCACAAAGCAGTTGGACAGCTGTTAATTAATAATTGTTTTGCTCCTTTGGAAAATGTTCATGTAGCTTATGACTTTTTTAAACAAGTAGAGAATGATTGGATCTGACTCATTTTAATATCTGGTTGGTTCATGTACAATACTAAGCCAATCTTTTTTAAGCTTTAGTTTATTACAGAAGCCATAGAACACTACAAGGTACTAGCACAATAAGGATAGAGAAACCACACTACAGCTTAGCACTGTGTGTGGACAAAGTTTTTATTAATGAAGGTGTTCAATTGCTATGGTTCAAAGAAGTAATGTTGAACTGTATCTCAAAAAAATAAAATATAATTTTAATACTTTTAAAAGCCATTTGCTTCTTATTATCCATGTAAAAGAACTTGTTATGGCTATATTTTATAATATAAAATATATATATTTACAATAGCTTACCGAATTCCAGAATATACTGATGGGCTTCATCTACGTATCGTATCAATTGCTGGAGAAAACTGTAAGCAAACCTTTTTTCAATGGATGGTGTGTCCAATTCTAAATCCTTTAAGCCTCTGGAACAAATTAAAAAAAATATTGCTCCCAACTAAAAAAATTTTTAGAAGGGAGATCTTATACAAACTTTGAGACAGTCATGACATTATTTATTTACTGACTTTCTGGATAGCTTAAATGACCTCTTTGCTACAGGGTTTCACTTTATGAACAAGAGTTGGCTGATGATAGTTATCCTTGTATTTTAACTATTTTAACTTCTCAATGTGCTCTGGCACTCTGCTTGATTTGTAACTCCAATTTGCAGGTATTGCTGAGGAAAAGGTATTCAGACAGAATGGTTTAGGTTTCCATGATGGCTGTGACTCGTTGATCTTCAGTATGTATTCCCCCATTTCTAATCTAATAACTGGTATTTAGGTCAGCCTTTTGCAAGCAAAGAAGCTTTTTGTATTTTTGCACAGGTAATCCTTGACTTACAACAGTTCATTTAGTGACTATTCAAAGTTACAAAGGCACTGAAAAGGTGACTTCTGACTGTTTTCACACTTACGACCATTGCAGCATCCCCATGGTCACGAGAGGCTGGGCAAGGCTAAGCGCTCCTTGACATGAGTGACATCAAGTCACATGACCACTCAGCCATGTCTACCCAGCTGGTCATTAAGGCAGAGAACTGGTTGTTAAATTATTTGAATCCCACCACTGGATAAAGGACTAAAATAACAGTTTTGAGACTGCACCTTCTTGGGATATTTTACAAATCGTGTTGAAGTGAATATGTTCCATACACAATATTCCTGGTTAAATTCAATACCTGTTTTCTTTCTAAAGTAAAGGTAAAGATTTCCTCTGTCCAGTCGTATCTGTAGGGAGTGATACTCATCTCTTATTTCTAATACGAGGGAGCCAGCACTGTCCGAAGACACTTCCATGGTCATGTAACCAGCATGATTATATGCCATGGCACACGGAACCTGTAAGTTTCCCACCAAAATGGTACCTATGCTTTTGAATGGTTAGGTGGGCAGTAGCCAGGGCAAGTTGCATGGTGCTCATGTCTCAAACCTGTGTTGTTGGTTTCCAGCCAACAAGTCCAGCGAACTACTGAGCCATTGCACCCTTTTCTAATTGCTGCCAATGTAAGCAAGGCAGGCTTGGGAGAGAAACAGAAGTAGGAAAATAAAATATTGAAGTGAAGAAGAGAGAATAACAATTGGCAATGCAAACAAATAAAATATTAAGAAGCTTAGCAAAAGAGGGTAGTACCAAATCTCAGTTACTGTATTTTTTTTTCTTAAAAGAGAAGGGGAAAACTCATGCAGATCAAAATTCTGTCATGTGAGTTCCTCCCTGCCAAACTGGAGAGAATGATGATGTTCTTCATGTCTTCTTTCTCAACAGAGACATTTTTTCTAATAATTTTTCTATTACTTCAAGTTAAGAAATGTTATCTTGGACCATAACTCTTAAGATTTGGCAAGACAAAAAACCAGCACTTAATATTTATGCCTTCACATAAACCTTTAAGAAAGATATTGTTTGGAAAAGGGCAAATCAACAAATAAATGCGTATCTCAGATGTATCTATTTTTTCTTTATAAAAAAACCCAAATCTTCCCATGCAGTACATTTTTCAGCTACATGAAGTACATAATAAAGATTATTTCAGCTTTAAAGCCTACAGCAATAACCGATTAGCATTTACCTGGACACAACATAGCCATTGATCTGGAGGAACTTCAGAATATCTTGGGCTTTCTCTCTATCCTTAGCTTTTTCTTTGGCTGTCAATGTATCATAGGGTACAAGCAAGGGATGATTTCCTCCTCCCACTAAAGTGCATTAAGAAATTTAATGACAAAATAATTGTCAGTAACATAAAAACATTACAGTACTCACTTTGCCCTACTAGACATATTTTCTAGTATTGTTACCTCCATATTGTTAAAATAGGTAATATTTATTTCCATATGCTTTTGTTTTAATTCATTAATGCTTATTGCTAAGAATGAAAATCCCAACTCTTACAATCCATATTATTAGCTTGTTATGCAGTTTAGTTATCAAATTTATATGCAACCCATCTCACTGTCAAGCAATTCTTACTCAAAGTTCATTTAAAATTTTCAAAGTCATACATTGTAGAAATCATTCCACAATTAATCCTGGTATAAATATCTTAGATCACTTTTGTTTGCATGCATTTTAATACTTTCACCTGGTCAGGCTCGGCAGAAATGGTTACTTTAGATTATGACATATTGACCACATAAAACCATATATAAATTGTACTTTAAAATGTTAAAATATATTTTTCACACAGAATCATTATTATACATAGTATATCACAGAGTTATCTAACAAAAAAAAGATAAATTATACTGAAAATACTGTTTTTGCTATAGAAGGTTAATTTCTGGGCCTCTCAATTTTCCACTGCAATATGCAGAATGTCCTTAACAAGTACTCTTAATAGTCAGCTTAATGTCACTTATATATTTTTAAAAGAGATTGTACCTTTGGCTTCAAGCTCCATTTTCTTTTTCTTTGCCCATATGTTATGATAATTTTCAGCCATCATCTCAGCCATTGCCTAAGGAATAAGAAAGACATAAATAATTACAATTTGTTCTATAGTAGGTTAGTTAAGTTTGTTTTCATTTTTATTAAACAAAATAATTGTTGCATTTTTGGTCCCAGCCCCAAAAAATTAAATACCAACTTCAGGCATATTTTTAAATAATTAATTTGATAGAGAGTTCCACAAACTGTCTCCAATATTGCAGAAATTGCATGAGCAGAATTCTGCTCCTGGCATGCTCCCTCAGGAGGTGGGGAAGAGGAAATTTTTGCCTATTCATCCTTCAGATCCTTGTGCTTCCCTAAAATCTGGTCTGGAAGACTGGAGAACCTTCCAGATCAGTGTCGAAAGTAGCAGGGAAAATTGCCAGGGAAAGGAGGAATCGGCAAAAATTGCCTCTTACCCTTCCACCAGCAGGAACCACCGTATCAAAAGCCCTTCCATTCTTGGAAGACCAACTGCAGGTCCAAGCATCTGTTAGAAAATTTGGAGAATAAATGATAACTATCAGAGGATTGGTAGAGAACTGTGTTAAGTAATTATTGAAAAAGCCATGAAAACTTCTTAAAATATTATACTCCTAATGTAGATCACAATAGCTATGTAACTTACATGTAACTCTCTGGACAGGGTAACATTACTCATGTCAATTGCACGGGGGGTATAGCCATGGACGGTATCTACAGAAATCTGAATAGATATCAATAGAGGTGTTAACAGAAAAAACAATAATAGAACATATTTGAACAAATTTAATCTTACAGAGGGGATCATCAAGGAATAGGAAAACATTGACAAATGTATCAGTTTATCACAGTTTTATATATTTCTCTATTAAATCCTAAACGTTAAGTCTGTCCTAAATCTCATTATTCAAAATAATCTATTTAATATATAAAACTGCATACCATGAATTCCAGAATGCCAATTTTAGATTTAGCTAAAATGAATATTTGACATATGCATTGAATTACAATAAAATGAATGTAAATGTATAGATAAGATTCAAAACATAAAACATACTATCAAATATGGTAATCATCATATAATGTAAACAGATGCTAAAAGTTTCTGCTTATCTAACTTCAGGAATTTCAATGTTGTATGGGAATTCTACTAAAGTTTTTATGAAAGTGAAAACATGTATTACAAAATGTTGAGAAACAGCATTACTTAAAGGAATTACAGTATCTCCTAGAAATACATATTCTTTCACAAGCTTATTTATATTTAAAATTGCATTTCTTTCTATATACTGACCTGTTAAATTCATTAGCGTTTTATAAAAAAAAATCACAATATATAAAATATTTTGTGAAGAGAAATTCCGTTTTCTTTAGATACTTCAAAAACAGCAAATACAAAATAAACATACATCATCAAATCATATAAAGTTTATCTTCCCTTACTTACTTAGCTTGGAAGCCATGCTCATACTGAAGGAATGCTGCAGCTTCTACCACCAAAGTAGTATTAAAAAAAGTAACTAGTAACTATTGGTGAAAAAGCTACTAAGTAACAATCATCAGAAGTACTTGCAGTTCAAAATATACCTGACTTGTCTGTGATATCCGACGAGAACGATTATAAAGAGCCATAGTATCTCCTTCCCTCGTTCTTTCAACCCGCCATCCCCAAGCAAGCATGGTTTTCAGAGACTCTTTAATTGGCCATCTATAAATTTCTTTTTCCTGAAAAAAATGCATATATGATAATCCTATTAGTGCTAAAAGAGTGTCCTCGCATCTGGTTAGTAGCAACCAATATTTTGATTGAATTTGAGATAGGTCTAAATAACAGAGACCACTACCCAGCAACTCTATATGAAACTCCTTGACTGCAAAAATCTGCTTTGATTCCATGCACACCTCTTTTAAAGTAACTTCCTTAGCAGCCAAATATCCAATTAGAAATTAGTTTGGTTGTAGACTAGCATAAAACAAATAATATAACAATCACTCTAAAGTAGAATAATAAAATATCACATTGAGAGAATGAACAAAGACTAGCATACCAGACTACAATTACAAACTATAGGGATTAAAACCAGGGAGAAACCTATAAAATCATAGTCCATAACAGCGTTATAACTCCAGTTTATGAAGTAGTATGAGAATGTAAAGCTATGCCTTTATACACATGCCTGCTATAATGTCTTCCTTTCATCCCTTTGGGAAGAAAAGAGCTGAGACTCTGTTCTTATGATGATAGGGAGAGTTACTGCATTTCCTTTTTTATATACACCAACCTATATATACGTATGTATAGTTAGGCAAATTAAAGGTTTAATCTTTTGCTAGCTGATCAGAATGCAAGGTTATTAGTTTTGTTTTATGGTGATTGCTATCTGCCTTAGGTTGTTCTACGACCAAAATAAATAATAAATAATTTGAAACTGAGCACTAAAAGTATTAATTATTATATATATGATAACCAAATATTTATATAGTTTTTTTCTTTATGAAATACCTATTTTTATATTCATATCACTTACATCATACACTAGAAGAGATACAAATGTGGCAAAAACAAAGAAAAAAGGATTTTGGAAAAATCCTTTAACTATAATACAAATATTATAAGTATTTGATGACCTCTTTCTAAGGACAAGAGTACCCTCCTCAAATTGCAGCATTGTATAGGAAAAGAGTTCCTATTAAATGAACCTTTTATACTTTGGGTTATCTGTCATAGCAACTGAAAGAACAGCAGAAATATCTTGCCCTCCTATGCTGAAAGATGTATCATACACTTCAGAAGACCCCCCCCCTACTCTTATTCTTTTATTGATGTGAACTTTGGAGATTGATAATCTATCACAACTAGGAGACAGGTTAAGAAATAAGTAGTAAATTAGTAGGAGTATTGCTAAAAGCTATGGATACTAAAAAAAAAAATCAGTATCCATGGGAAGGAATAAAATCTCCATGCTTTACCAACCTGAAAATCCCCAACTCCAAACTCTTAAGAGAAATGTATAGCATCCTATGGAGAAAGTATTATTATCGATTTTGTAGTGGCCAATTTTGTTAGGATAGCATACTTGCCCCCACAGATCCTTTCAAATAACTTCTTCACCCCCCTTCACCCCCCAAAAAGCTGATGAGATTAAATGGGATTTGCAAGTGATATGACAAGCATATGAAAGCAGTGCATTTACTCAACAAAGGAGGATAGTTTGGAATTAGCTTAAAATACTGCTGACTGATAGAAATATACTTCCAGACCTAAGACAGAATACTGAAGTCTTTAACCAGTGATCAAATGTAAGATACATAGTTCAAGGAAAAATACTTGGATCCTGGTTCAACAATGATCTTCACAGACTATTGCCCTGTGATAACAATGTTTAGATCTATAAGGATTTATGGATCAAAGGCTAAATTATGAAAAGTGTAAAGTGTTTTCTTCAAACCCTAGCTTCGGTGCTCTCCTTTGTAGTTCAAACATTACAAAGTCCATCGCACACAATTTCTTCAGCCCTTTCATAGTAATGAAGTTTGGTGGGGATGAGCAAAAGAGAAACAAAATGGAGGCTAGAGTCCCTGCCACTATTTTTGCTGGGTATGCGGGTTTGTTTATTTCTGCTGGAGTTCTGGAAGAATTCACACAAGTCTGGTGCTATAATAAGGCAGAGAATCTGGAGAAAATTCTCACTGACCAGAATTTATTATTCTTGCCTTTCCAACTGAAAATTTTACATGCGACAGAAGAAACAACATAAATTCTTCAAGTCTTAAAGGGGTTTTCTAATTAATGGAAAAGCTCTAAAATTGGCTGCTACTTTCAATGATTAAAAGAAAAGATTACAACAAAAAAATCTGACATGAACTTCTTACCTTTTCTGATAATAGTTTATATTGTTTCATTAATGGCTGCACTTTGGAAGATTCTGAATATGTTTCACCATATATCCACCCATTTGCAAACTGACAAAAGTTTAAAGAAAAGGAAGGGATAAGTTGATCAAGAATATTGATGCCGTTTATGATTTGGATGCTCTTTTTGCATGCTATCAATATACTATACCAAGCTCATGAAACAAATGAAATTTCCCATGTTTTTATCTTGGTTCTTCTACTCTCTTTTGATCTTAATACTTGTTATAACAGCAATTAAAAACTCCTGGGCTTTAATTTGTCATGCAAATGTTAGTTTCACAAGTGTTATACAGTATATTTCAATGTAATATTTTTCATCTTGTACAGCAATCGCTTTTATAAACGGATAATGAGGTCATACTTAAAGTATCTATCCTATATCCCAAATATTAACACTCATGCACAAGGGGGAAGAATTAATTCATCACAGACCCCAGAATTTCCAAAGGTGTAGAAACATTATGGGGTATAAACTGTAAAGAATTTTAAAAACAGCCTGATAAAAACTGAGCATGCTTAATGGATACAAAATGCCAACTGACTGTTAAGTAGAATGAAGAGTGGGTGGAAGGAAAATACAGTGCAATAAATATACTTCAGAATCTTCATTGAGGGTACTAAGAACCTACATGTCTAAGTTTGAGCTCACCACAAAAATTCAACAGGTTATGTTGAAGCACTGCAAAATTTTTTGCTAAAGATTGTAACCTCTTGCAGTATCAGTCTCCATTGTTCAAAATCTTCAGAGGAAAGATACAGATGTTCTTCAAGTGAAAATGACTGGGAAAAATGCCACTTTAAAAAAACCAGATCTGTTTCAACAATAATGGCATTGTAAAAGACAACCATGCAAATGCAGCCATCCAATTATGTGATGATGACTGTGATACCAAGAAAACCCTTATTAAAATAAACTTGTTAACTGAATGGATCTGTGTAAAATGTAAAAACTGGGCTGATCCTTTTCTTAGAGAAAGTAAATGCACTTAAAAATTGAAACATCTGATTAAAGAATTAGAATGTTTGAATTAATGCAACAAACAAAATTCCATGATGAATATTGAAATGAAAAATAATGCCAGATCATTAGCAAGATTCATTCCCTAGTGCTTTATATATATCCCAGCAACATGACAGAGACACAGAGAGGAAGAGGGAAGGAGGGAGAGAGATGCAAATGATGCATAGATGTGAACATACGCTTTACCTTTTCCATGCACCATTTATCGTGAGAATGTTCAGCATATTTGTTTATAAAGTAGTCTAGTTTTTCAGGAATTGTAATGCTGAGTGAGAACAAACAAGGCAAAGATAAGTATTTCATGACAATTTTTTCTTATATTTAATTATATTACATTAAAATCATTTAAATATATCAGTATTTGCATTTCTCTAATTCTAGTATTATCTCAGAAAACAAAAACTGGTATTGGATTACTTTATAACAATTTTGAAAAAATAAAATAATCAGTTACTGAATATGCAGGAAACTTAAATTGCCAATTGCAGTTATAATTAATGTAATGTGATTATTAGAAAACAGAAGTGAAATACTCTTTCTAAACCAATATTTTTGTATTTGAGAATCAACCTTCATTAACAAATAGTTAAGGAAGAATGATTTCTTGGAAATCTTTTTTATGACAGATCATTCTTTATAGCAAAACAAGCTAGATGTTTTAACAGCACCAAAGAAAACAACACTGTATTCATATTATGAAATGTGGTGGCGCATTGGTTAGAATACAGCAGTCGTGAAATTCAGCAGGTTCTAGCAGGTTTACTAGAACCGGTAGTAAATTTTCTAAGCAGTTTGGAGAACCAGTTGTTAGAAGAAATCTCCTTTTGTTTTTTTCCACTTTACAAGGTTAATCTTGTAAGGAAGTCAGGAAAAAAACATTCTGGTGTTTCTAGCCTAATCTTTATTATCCTGCTTCTAGAAACTGCCCATGCAGTCACATGACCACCCAGCCACTCCCACCAAGCCACGCCCACAGAACTGATAGTAAAAATATATATAATTCCACCACTGGAATACAGTATTGCAGACTATTTCTGCTGACTGCCAGCTACCTGCAATTTGGCAGTTCAAATCTCACCAGGCTCAAGTTTGATTCAGTCTTCCATCCTTCCAAGGTTGGTAAAATGAGGACCCAGATTGTTGGGGGCAATGTGCTGATTCTGTAAACCGCTTAGAGAGGGCTGTAAAGCACTGTGAAGTGGTATATAAGTCTAAGTGCTATTTCTATTTCATATTATTTTAAAAGTTATGGAGCTTGGTAGTTTGCTTGCAGACATTTTATTATCTGCCTAGATAACATCATCAATGTTAGTCTGGTGTGTGTGTATGTAGGTGTTCCTGGCAGTGTTGATGGGAGTATAATAGTTCCATGATTAGGGTATTGTTTTCTGCTTGATTATTTGCCAAGTGTTAATTCCTGCTTCTTGGGATGGTGGCTGCTAGTGAGGATGTGTTTCCCCCTTCTTAACTTTTTTATTGTCTGTTTTCAATGCAGTGTAAATGTTGTTTACCTCAAAGTACCTGTCGATGGCTGATTTGTCTTAATCCTAAACTTCCAGGAATTGTTTAGCATTTTTGCATTTAACTTGATCTAGGCAACAGACAAAAACACATCTTCTCCAGCAGCCAATGTCTGTAAGCAACCAATGAAGTTCAGAGCTCAACAAGTATTCTGTAGTTTAACCCTGAGCTACATATAGTCTCTTCTATTTAAAAGTTTGTTCAACTCAATTCAGGCTATGAAAACATTCTTACTTTGAAGTATCAACAGGCTGTGGATTGAAATTCCCATCTGAATCCATGGAAGCCTGTTTTTCCATAACACCAACATAATTTGATTCCATATAATCAGGAGGTAAAGCCCCAGCTACAGCACTCAAGCATGGCAGTGCTAATTTGAATAGTTCTTGTTCGTATTTCTATAAAGACAAAATAGGATGTAAAAAAATCCAGGTAAAAATTAAGACAACTTCAATTAAATATCTCAGCATTCTACTACCACTATCATTACTGTATTTAATGGATTTTTTTTTCCATTAATTAAGTTTACTTTTAAGTCAAGCTACTTCAGGCTTTCTAACTAAAACAAAGCCACACTTCCTAAGGGAATTCAGTTCAATCCCTTGCCTTCACTAGAGGCAAGAGCCATCAAGTCCATTGGGATATTGTTCCCTATAGAAGCTGAGCCTTGTTGTATTTGATAAATATTGACAACATCAGGGAAAAAATGAAAAAGAAACATGAGATACTTCATAGTCTGCAGATACATTAACATTTAAGTATTTAACGTGGCAAACATTTATTCAAATATTGATTTAGAGATGGGGTTTCTTAGGTTTAATAGTCTGCTGAGTAAGTTGCAGTTTTCAGTTGAATCAATATTTTTCAATTCTAGGGTTAGGATGGTAGTTCTAACTAGCAGTTGAGTTTGCTGAGGACTAGAATCTTTCCCTATGACACACTAAACATTACCAACAATAATCACTGGAAGAATTTATGAGAGCCAATGAGGCATTTATTTATGATACAGTGATTAAAGTACTGCAATAGAAGCTTGGAATTACAGGTTTTGGCCCCTTCAGCCATAGAAACTCACTAAGTGATCTGAGGCCAATCATCATCTTTCAAGTCCACCTACCTCACAGGGTTCTTGTACTGGAGAAAACAGGACAGAAACCACTTTGTGCTCCCAAATAAAAGGTGGAATGTATGTTGAATAAAAAAAATGAAATCCACTTTTATTTATAAATATTTAGCCCGCTCATATTCATCTCTATCTCACACTGCTAGCACAAATGGAATAGTCGCCACTATTGCAAATTTTTCATTTCATAGAATTCTAAATTCTTTTTTTCCCCATTAATTAAGTTTACTTTTAAGTCAAACTACTTCAGGCTTCTTCTATTAAATTTAATTATTTAATTCTTCTATTAAAGGCAACAAAGTTACAGAATAGGGTAAACACTTATTAAAATAATTTGCTAGCTAATTAATTTTTAAAAAAAGATATATTTAAGCATCATTATAATTTTGTTTCTAATACATAGCCTTGCATATTCATCATGAAGTGCAATTATTAATATGTAATTAATGCATATTAATGTATCACATCCTAAAATGTTACCTTTTGAGATAAGGCATCAAAAATACCCCAGAACAGCTTTCTGGACAAATGAAGTTCCTCTTCTGATGCAGCACCAAAGTTGCCCCACCCTCCTGGTAAACAGTAATATTTCCAACATCTTTCATAATGAATTGTCAGCAACTAAAAAAGAAACATAAGAGTTTGCTTTCTGACAGGGCACTGCATATTGTAGCAAGTGTGACACTATAAACATTAAAGTAAGTATCTCAACCAATCAACAATTATAACATAATTAATCTATTATTTGTTAAATTAGTATGAGGATTTGGGGTACTTTTTCTTTAAGTTAAACAGTCAACAAATAATTACTTCTTTATCTCCAGATTATCTCCAAACCTCTACACCATCTTATTTAATAAGATTTGAATCATTCTAATCACTGATGGCTCTTGGCAAAACACTCTACTGTATGGGGGAGAACTTCCAAAATAACAAAGGAAGTAGGTCTTCTAAATATCCTTCATACAACTTTTGTAAGGTAAGACAAATATTTTCTCCTGTCTCTAGCTGAGATAATTACTTCATTTTCCATTTCTGATGCATCCTTTATGTACAGAGGAAGCCTTAAGAAAAGTCTGTGTTTTCAATGTTTACAGCACGTAGCTTTTTGTAAGCACTACTGAAATAAGTATTAAATTGTATCCAGCTTTGAATCACAACTGAACTATCAAAGCGGAACCAAAACGATAACAGAATCATCATGACATAGATTTTGTGATTATCCCACATTTAGGGTTTGAATATTACACTGAATGTAATAATGGCCATGATTTGCCGATTTTGTTTGTTTGTATATTCATTCATTCATTTAATATATGGCAAATTCATTGACTTATAATAGTTCAAATATTAATGCCCAGTCCACCCAGCCATTTAAGGACAGGGTGGTCTATGTTGAAAAAATCAGACATTGAGCCGATGTAAGCTCTTGATAGACATTTGGATACAATGTGATGGATATTTTGTCGAGGAGCACCACAGTCACACTGAGGAGTAGAGACAAAACCCACTTAAACAAAGAGTCCTGGCAGACACCATATTGGGTATGAATCCTGTTCAGAATTGACCAATGCTGGCAAGGAAAATCAAAACCTGGCACCTTTTGTGTAGAGTCATCTACATAGGTGGCTGTATCTGAGTGTTCAGCAGCCCATTTGGCTTTCCACTGTGTGTCAATGTCAAAGTTGTTAGACACCTGCTGAGCAAGTGCCAGAGAGGGCTTCCTGGAGTTAAGCCTGCCAGTTGACAGATGAGGAGGATCAGTGTGCACAGGATATGGGTTTCTCATAATTTTGTTGTACTCCTTTATTAAGGCTTCCTGCCTTAGTAGAGCTGGTGGTGCTATGTGGCTCAAGACGGGGAGCCAGCAAGAAGTAGATTTTACGCAACCACTTATGATCCTCATTGTATTGATTCACCAATATTTTTACTTCATAGGCAAATCAGAAAATCAGAAGTTTCTTCTGATATGTGATAGCTAATGACATTAATTATAAATTTTATAAAAAGCAAACTTACCTTAAGAGGCATTTTGGCATGTTCATTTAGAAGTGGGATATCAAATACTAATCTTCTCAACAAATGTTGCATCATTGAAGGTCTTAGCTGACTATCAGTAGAAAAAAAAGTTTCAGTACAACATAGACCAGATTTGTAACCATTATTGTGATTGTGCAAGTGAGTAATCTGTAATCACTACAGAAGCCTAATCAGAATTTCTGATTAAAAAATAACACTACATGAAATATGGAGATAAAATATGTTCAGACTCATGCTTGAACAAAGCCAGTGTGGGACAAAACAATCAGGGAGATAATAAAAATGCCAAATTCTTATTCAGTTGTTTTCTTTTAATATTATTTCACCTTTATCTTTTTGTATGAAGTTATTTTCTTTTAATGAAACGTGTCTGTCTTTGGTAATGCAATAAAAAACTAAATTGTATTTCATGGAGTTTGGCAAGCAGGCAAAAACAGATAATTATATCCCTTCCTCCCGGCAGTGTCCAAAACATAACAATTTATTTTACATTTAAACTAACTTTTTTTTCCCACTGTTGACCTTGTGGATAATTTACTAACTAACGAACTATATATGCTGTCTTAGCAAATGCTCATACATTTGAGGATACCTTGGAAATGCATTATTTTTTCATTAGATCTTACAGTATTTTAACAGCATCAGTCCTGGAATCTATTTTTTATTACTCTAATCATAAAATATTAGTAATACTTTATATTTATTACATAATAGTAGATGAAATAATTACAGATACTTTTGTTCTGTTAATTCATTTTACTATTAATCCTACATCCTACTGGAATTCAATTCCAGCTGTACAAGCTTTCTGCATACATGAAATTATTGACTTCTTGGCTTAACAGACACAAAAGCAGGGGGACTCTGTCTTTTTATCTATTTTTGTAAGAACATGCTGTCTACATGTTGTTTCCTAAATGAAGCTTATTTTTATTTTTCTTTCAAGCAAGCAACAACCTCAAGAATAATTTATTACAGGACTTCTATCTCTGGAATTGATGGCCATGGCAAAAATGAAGGAACTGGCAAGTAGACCAGTTCCTTTGAAACTGTTTGGATATGAAAAGAACAGGAGATTACCCACATGTGCTCTAGACAACTGCTTCTTGTGAGGAGACTGCAGGACTGCAATTTTCTGCAGGTTTGAGAACTGGACGAATTGGGATCATCCATCTTTCTTGCAATTCTTTTAAAGGACACTATGTTTGCAAGCCTCACTTTCTAATGATTTTTTTTTAAATGGCCTATTGTACAGCTTAAAGCTATTAGCTCTTAAAACATTTTCTTACTGAATTTCCAAAATCCAATGGATTTGCAAAAGAAGTTTGTTAAAGCCTTGAAGAAATCAGAAGAACTGAAAATTCTACATTATTTGATTGAATTAAAGATAAAGACTATAGAAGTAAAAAAGAAGTAACATAATGTTGGTTTATTTGATCAGGGGTAAAATAAGACATTTTTGCAAAGTTTTGGCAGCCCTTTATGGAATTTTTGCTGACACCAAGATTGACATTTTATGGATTTGCTTATGGATAAGGGATAGGGTATGGGATGAAGCGATATCTGTTTAACCTCATAGGAGGTAAAAAAATTATTAAGTTTGTTTACGCTTGATGTGATAAAACTTGAAAATTTCTTCTTTACATATATCTTTTCTTCTCCTTTATTATATTATAAATATAATATTTTTTCTTGTACTTTTTTGTTCTCTTTCTCTAAATGTAGTTTGTATTAGGTTAGACTATTATAATCAAAATTCTTAATAAAAATATATTTTTAAAAATAATGTCTTTCAGAAGGTATTTCCTTAATTTTAGCATTTCTCTCTCCACCCACGCTGTCTAACCCATCCTTACCCACAAATGGAGTGTAGGCACTCTTCAATAGAATCCCGCTGAGCTTTGGTAAGAGAACAACCTTTGGAAAGCCGATATACAGTATGTAGCAAGGAATCTATAAGGGAAGCATGATGTTCTGTTCCAGCAAAAAGAGGGGCACATCTTGTTAATAAAGGCAAAACGGCAGTGCAGAGGTACCGATTGAGAGCCAGGGCCATATCTGTGGCACTCAGGGCAACCTATACAACAAATCATAAAGCACTTCAGACAATTTGCCTGGTAAAAATGACACACAGTTGCAGTATGTTTGAAAAGCAGTATGCTTTTCAGAGCTGCTAAGAAGGTGAAATATATTTTTATATTCTTTTTATACCAGTCTTTATTAAAATTAAGAATGTAAACACTGAAGGACCACTAGATGGCAATAAAGTTTTCTACATCTTTTGGCTATCTCATGGTTGCCCCAATTTCTGCAGTAGAAATAATTAAAATGTATCATTTGCTTTATTATTCCCGTATTAAAATTGCATTCATTTTGAAATAGCAGTAATGGCACAACATTCTGGATTTAGCCTAGTAGTAGAGCTATTTGTGCACTTATGCAATAACAATCAGATATTTAATCAGACAGTGGTAACTTCATTTTAACAGTTCATTTGTGCTTGAATTACAGTTTGTTTTCTTTTAAACTGGATGTCTATGTTGCTATGTCAAGCCCATTTGTATAAGAGGAATATTATATAATTAAAAAAATGCAAGGAACCCTCACTCATTCTCTCTACTAACCTAAACGCCATTTTTAAAGGTTAATTACCCACTGAGAAACTCTGTTCACTTTAAATTATCTACTAAACTTGAAACCTGAGCTCCCATGTCTCAAAAACTTTAAACCAAATGTTTCTTTTCCAAGAATAATACAGCAAGTACAAAAGACAGCCATGGAACTCCAGGATAAATCACCGTTGCCGTAAGGAACTGAAGAATGAAGGCTCCCAAACCTTGTTACCTTTGAATCCAAAGTATTGCTCAGCCTTAACTGAAAACAGTAATTCATCATTTTTAAAAGTATTTAAAAGTATCAGAATTTATGCACACGATAAATCTGGATGAAACAGAAAACACTCGTTAAGGAAAGTAGAACATTACTTGTTACCGTATCTAAAGAAGCAGCTGCACGAAGATCTGGCAGAAAGCCAACTTCCAGTAGGTGTAGAAGAAAATCTTGGTTTTCAATTCCATAGACCCTGTCAAGAAATAATACCATCGCTGCCTTGTGATCAGGGCAAAACCCCCCTGACATATCAGGTTCCACAACATTGCCATCTGAAAAAAAAGAGGGTGTGGAGAGGAAAGGAGGGGTAAGTAGAGAGAGAGAATTATTTCAACACACATGATGAAGAAGAAATAATCAAGTCACTCATAATAAATAATTGGAAGAAAAGCTGCAAGTTTTCTTACCTTTTGCTATTGTTGGCATGTGAAAAGGAATGCTAATTACACCCACCAAGTCCTCCAAAGGAATCAAGGACCTCAGAATAGATCTTATTCTAATGGCTTCCCCTTTGCCAGCATGGATGAGCTAATGGAATAAGACAATTAATTATTTAGATGGCTTGTATGAGAATGCAACAATCAAAGAAATGTAGATACATCCTTATACATAAGAATTATATGAATAAGCTAATTCATGTGCATCAGATAATAATTCTGTGAATTAACACAATATAACTTGAAATCTCATAGAGCTCAACATGTGTTCAAAGATGGGTCTGGTATCACATTCCAATGACACACTATTAAAAGGAGGTACCATTCTTATGGCAAATATTCCCCAGATGAAGGATCTGAAGAGGCAATTATATTAACAGTCATTTCTATTTATGTCGAAAAAGACAGAAATGAGAAGTTCACATTTACAAACAGTCAAATTACATATTTAATTTCTCTAGAATGTGGAGTGATTCTATTCTGGCTTAAGTTACTTTATTCCATTCAACTGCCACTACCACACAAATATCTATTTACACTCATGTTCTTTCTTTCTTTTTCCCATACAACATCCAATCAAGAAATTTGGTGGTAGAAGGTGAAGTAGATTCTTTTCATTTATTAAATTTATATGCCACCCAACTCACTGTCAGGCAATAAGTAGGTATGTTGATTCCTAAGTTCAACCTACAATAACATTTTGGATTTTAGCGTGTCTATGTGAACTTTGAAGTTATTTATATAAACACAAATATAGCATGAGTTCAAACAGTACAGTTATTTGTCTATTCTTCCATCTTTTCCATGCACTTAATTGTATCTCCTACTCCTACGGGGGGGTTTTTTCCTCTCAGCCACATAATTCTCTATAACATTAAATCTTCACTAAATTACACAGGGGATAAGATTGATCCTGCTGAAGATGTTTTTTCTTTTGACTATTTCATACTCCTACAAACCATATCATTAGCCAGAATTTGCTAGTACATCTTTTTGTTCATGGGTATCACTATCTCACCCACAAGTCCATGAATTCAGGAATACTTGAATCAGAAAAAGGATGAGGAATCACACATTCTGGTTCACATTATTCATTAACACAGATAAGATATAAATTCAACAAAAGTAATAAGTATTAATTACATTAATAAGTACTTACATGCATTTCTGGAGCACAGCGTCCCAAGAGATCAATCAGAGCAGCATAAAAAGTCATGATGGCATTTCCCATGTGAACAGTATCATCCTCTTCTTCTACTTCACTTCTGTTCAGTTTTTCAAAGAAATTAAAAAATAGTGAAGGAATAATACTTTCTGTATTAAATGTTATATATCTTTAGTCATACCTACAGTTGTGTTCAAAAATATGCAACCCCCACTGAAATTGAGTGTTTTGGCCAGTTTGACATTGATTTTGATCATTC
>JAEANM010002993.1:0-23253 GCA_017656035.1 Myanophis thanlyinensis | reverse complement strand
AACACACACACACACACACACACACAAAATCCCTTTCAAATTTCAGCAGGAAACCTGTGGTAACTTTGAAATATATGTGTGGAATAATGAATTTACCTAAGTCACTGCCACAGCACATCGATACCACTGTTCAATTCAACATTATTATATAGAACCGTGATAGTGAACCTATGGCACATGTGCCACAAGTGGCACGCAGAGCCATTTCTCCTGGCATGCGAGCTGTTGGCCAACTTACCTCCAGCTGCGCATATGCATGTGATTGTGCATGTGTACGTGATTGTGGAGACCCAGGTCTTTGAGCCTCCACTGTGCATGTGCACAATTGCACATGCATGCGCAAGCAATTTTTGAAGTCCAGCTGGTCTTCAGAGCTCTGCTGCGCATGCACATGCATTTTTGCAAAAGCCTTGCGCAAGTACAGATGGTGTGGGATCTGCGTGCATGTGCGAATGGTACGTGGTAAGTAAAATGGCACCTGGTACAGAACGTTGCCACCATTGATTCGCCACCACTGATACAGAACATTGGACAATGTGGAGAGAATATTTGCTATTAGTTTCACTAGAGGGCAGCAATAACACATGACTGACCTAAAAGAACAAATGATTTAAATGTTCAGAATGTAGAGGAGGTAGGTTATTCTCCACAACTGAGAATAGAATGCAAACTTAATAGCAAATCTATGTGTTCTTCAATAGCTCACAACTGAGAAACATTTTTAAAAGGAATAGCATTCATATTGCTGGCATGGACTAGAACAAATACAGCAATGAGTATTAAGGTTCACTGGTTCAAATAAGAATGTGTGATTTGGGAAAAAGGAAGGAGTGTAAGCGAGTCGCTCTTTTAAGACAAGTGGGGAAAAGCTAGGAAAACTTGGAGAGTGAGCTTTGGGAATACAAGCAATGTCAGTCAAAAGGAAAGGAAAGGGAGAACGAGAAAGAGAAGAGGGATTTGTGTGAAAGTAAAACTATTATTCTGCAAATAAGCAAGTGTTGTTGATATTTCTCCAACAAAAAATAACTTGTATTAATTAATCTTACTATGTTGGGTTAGATAGAGATACTCCTTCACTTACTATAATAATTGAGCCTGGAATTATGGTCGTAAATTGTTGCGGTTGTAAGACCTACCCACTCACTGGGAATAATTTTCTGACCTTTTTCATGGCAGTTGTTAAGCAAATGCTGCTGTCCCATTAAGAAAATGCAGAGGTCATTAAGGAAATGTCAGGATCATCAAGTGAATCATTCATGTGAGTGGTTGTAGTTTTTTTTTGCTGGAAACTGAAAAAATGCTGGAAACTGGCAATATATATATATATCACAAATTGCAAGGACGTCACTGTGGAATGCCGTGACAGCTTCTAAAGATGATCCACCCAACATGCGGTCACCTGACCATAGACAGTGCAACACAATCACTTAAAACAGCTAGGAATGCTTTATGGGCCATAAAGCTGTCATATATATTATGTTTGAATAACAGAGTTGGAAGGAATCTTGGAGGTCTTCTAGTCCAACCCCATGCTTAAGCAGGAAACCCTAAGCTTCTGCATGTGCAATGCATGTGTGCTGCACACAGGCACTCATGCACACATGAGCAATTGCATGTGTATGCGCAGGAGAGCTCCAAAGACCTGCTGGATTTCCTGCTGCAATTGCACGCATGCACAGCGGAGGCCCGAAGACCAACTGGGTCTCTGCAATTGTGCATGCGCAATCGCATGTGCATGCTCAGCTGGAGATAAGTTGGCTGACAGCTTGTGTGCCCAACAAGATGGCTCTGCGTGCCACCTGTGGCACCAGTGCCATAGGTTCACCATCACAGACTTTGGGGGTTCAGTTACCACTTCTTCCTTCAGCTATCTTGTTTCATTTGTCTTCTTTCACAAAAGAATTGTTTTGTCTTACAGTCCATGGTAGAATTCTTTAAACTGAAACAGACAGAGGGGTACAGCTAATTCTACTGTAGTTCACTTTTTTAGATGTCCAGATATTTTAATTTTAAAAAATTATTTAGACTCAGATTAATGAATACATTTTTCACAAATAATCATAATGTCTCTTCGATAAGAATTTGGCTATTTTGGAAACAACATTGGATTAGACTGTCTCTTTCATTCTGATTTAGCAATCAGATTTACATAGGCTTATCATAAATGACAAGTGATTAATTATGTTTTAGTGCAGCAATGGAAACCTTTAATGACTGTACAGTCTTTGAACCAAATTCATTTTTTTTTATAAAAACAAGTAATTATAAAAGTACAAGGAAGGACAAGGGAATCAAATTACTATATTTACTTGGTTCATTATTCTCAATTTCAGTTGTCCAACACAGAATTTAGAGTTGGAAGGGTCCTCAGAACTAATCCAATCCACACTCTGATCCATGTAGGATCCACTTGAGTATCTCTGATATCCAACCCCCATCTAAAGATCTGTAGTGAAGGGAAACGTAATATGTCATGATGGAGAACACAGAATGTCATGACACATACTTTTTCTTCCTGTCATAGACAGTCTTTCTAAATAAGTTTCGATCCAAATTGCTAGTGAGATCAGGCCACAATTAAATTGTAAACTCCTCTGCTATTGGCAGCCAAACAGTTGCCAAGTTTCTATATTGCTGCTAGTATTTTCTATCCAGTTGGAAAATGTTCTCCACACTTAATACTTCAGGGTGTGGAGACTAGGGTGGTTTATATAATATTTGTAAGTGGGGCTTCAGTTCTATCAGGACCAGCTGGAGTGCTTTCACTCTCAGAATGTCACTAGGTCTCTCATTGTTTAACAGAATTCACTTTTCTCTCCTACAACACCATGAAAAATTCTGTGTCAAACGTCCTGATAAAACTTTAAATTAGATACGTTTCAGAGCTTGTTTTCTCTAACATAATGGATGGAAAGATTGATGGAGCTGAGGTGGTACATTATTACTATAAATCTGTGATGGCGAACCTATGGCACGGGTGCCATAGGTGGCATGCAGAGCCATCTGGCTGGGCACACAAGCTGTCAGCCAATTTACCTCCAGCTGAGCATGCGCATGTGATTTTCGAGCCTCTGATGTGCATTTGCACAATTGCAGCAGGAAGTCCAGCTGGTGTTCAGATGTGCATGCACACGTGATTGCTTATGCGCAGTGTGCGTGCATTGCATGTGGAAAAGCTGCATGCATGCACAGATGGTGCAGTTGCACATGCAGGGTATGTGGAGGAGCCACAGGCAAGTGTGGATGGCACATGCAAAGTGCGTATTTTTCGGCACTCAGTAAAAAATTTGCCATTACTGCTATAGATCAAAGAGGTACTACTACCACTCTATAAAGCCTTAGTAAGACTACACCTAGAATACTGCATCCAGTTTTGGTCATCACACTATAAAAAAGATGTAGAGAGTCTAGAAAATGTGTGAGAAGAGCAACCAGGATGATTAGGGGACTGGAGACTAAAACATATGAAAAATGGTTACAGGAACTGGGTATAGCTTGTCTAGTGAAGAGGGAGGGGAGACACGATCAGGGGAGACATGATAGCAGTGTTCCAATATTTGAGGGACTGCCACAGAGAGGAAGGGGTCAAGTTATTTTCCAAGGCACCTAAAGGCAGACAAGGAATAGTGGATGGAAACCGATCATGGAGAGATTCAACCTAAAAAAATGTCCTAAAGGAGAAATTTTCTGACAGTGAAGAACAATCAACCAATGGAACAGCTTGCCTTCAGAAGTTGAGGGAGCTTCATCACTGAAATCTTTCAAGAAAAGATTGGATTAGATTGGAAGCTTTCAAGAAGAGATTGTCAGAAGAAGAAGAAATTGGGTAGGGTCTCCTTGGGCAGGTGATTGGGCTAGATGACCTACAAGCCCCCTTCCAACTCTGTTAATCTTTTAATCTGTTAATCTACTGTCAGAAATGGCCAAGGATATGGATTAAGTCTCTTCAACAAAGCAGTTTCATCCTGCAGCAGCATAGTTTTTTTACGGTACACAGAACATGATAAATTAGACCACTTGGTGGTAATTGATAACTATAAGTACAATTCCTATGATTTGTTCTTTTTGTTCTTTAGAAAACTAATGTACATAATCTCATAAATATCTGTAGAAGAGATGTGCAGTGCTCAAATGAACCAAATTACAGTACAAAAGCCAGCAGGTCATACTATGGAGTCCGTGACCATCAATCTTTAACCTCTAAAGTTAGCTAATCCCAAGCTTGGTTCCATCAAGAACCTGCATATTCATTATTAAATGTCTCACTTTCCAGCAAGCCTTTGTATTAGCAGCAGAGTTAGAATGAGCTTCTGAAAAGATGTGTTGTTAAAGCATTGGACTAAATGCCAGCCATTGTAATTCTCAGCAGAGGAAGTACAGTCAGAATAGGTCTGTCTTTGGAAAATTGCCTAACTCCTGGTTTTTACTGAAATGATGACCAACCTGTCTTATTCTTGATTGCAAACCAGTGCAAATTTCTTGTCTTGTCTAATCATGTCATCACAAGATCAAGGATTAGCTTAATTTTACATATTGTTAGAATCTCAACAATCGAGATAGCTCAGAATGCTGCAGCAGTTACCGATTTCCACAATTTGGGATTATAGTACAATTTTGTGTCTCTTTCCAACCAGGTATCTAGGATCAAAGCCAAATAATAAAAAGACCTTTTTTCCCTCTTAACTAACAAAGACTGTTTAACCACAGTAAGCAGTGGTCAGTCTACAAGCACTTCAACCTTCTGAGGTGTATTATTAGATTACAGCCTTCTCTATTGAGGTACAAACTGACATTTAGTTTAATAAGCCACAAAACAGCAGAAATGGTTCTATTTTAGGATTAGAAAAAAACAACCAGCATCCACAGGGTAAATATAAGCAAAGGAATCGTGCATAGTACCATCTAAAATGGAATGTACCCTTAGGGAAAATGGCTTCATCAGAAATCAAGCAAGACTGAACATATCCAAAATAAAATCAGATCTCTAAAACACTAATTAGTTATTGCCCTTAGATGTTTATATGGATTCCAGAAAGAATTTACAGTTTGTAATCTGTGAGCTTCAGGTTTTTTTCTTCCACCCAGTCTGTTTTTCTCCCAGGAAGATTCAAAGAACAAAAAAAAATCTTCCAGCAAACTCCTTCCTATATATTTCATCAATGGGGAAGAGGGCAACAATCAGGAACTTAGGCCAATGTCCCTCCTTGGTTTCTTAGTGGCAGCAAGAATTGCGTTACAGTTACTGTGTGTTCTGCTCTAAAAGGGACCCCTGAATCGTGAACTGCTAGAGACACTTATTACATGAAGATACTCACTTTATTATTGAAATTCCTTGCTTCTTATTCTATCTTTTTCTAAAGACAGAGTTATAAGAACTTTATACACCATTAATTTGCTTATTTAACTGTTAAAACCTTTAGGAAAATTCTTGTGGTAGAATAAAAATTAAAAAATGTTAAATTATAAGAAAAGAAAACCAGCAATACAAATGAAAAAAGAAAAATCTTTTTAAAAAGGTAAAACCAGGGAAGCAGAGTTAGATTTTTCTGTGAAAGATTCTGATACAGAAAGCATAGTATTTAATGTTAAGACAGTGAAAGAATAAATAAACCCTCCCAACCTTTTTTAAGAGCCTAAACTTAGCCTGACTCTGCCAGTTGGCTTGGGGCTCCAATGTGAGAGCATCACAATGGAGGTGGTTGATTGATTATCCACAAATCCCACCTTCCTCCTAACTTGCTCCCGCCTTCCCATCTTTTAATTGGGCCACTATATTTGGCTGTGTGTTGTATCCTATTTATGTTTTTATGTCTGCACAGCTTTTATTTTTTATCATTGTAAGCCACCCAGAGTTACCCTTTGGTAAGATGGGTGACCAACAAATTTTATAACAAACAAACAATTCACTCTCAACAACAGTAGCTGAGATGACACTAAAACATGCTAACGTTAGTGCTCTTCAGAGTTTAGGAAGAGTTGTTTAAGTGTTTTGTCAATATAAACGAAGGGACGTAGCTACTTAAGAACATAGCCCTGTTACAGCAAATTGATCCAGTTGATCAGGTTATTTTAATGCAGTAATTGCTCAAACCATTGGCCAATTCTTGAAAATCCATAATGTTACAATAAGGTCTACACCTTTAACTAGTGGGCAATAATACATGCTTATGTCTTTTCGTCTGTCTTTAAAACCATATTAAGTGTACAAGGGGCCACTTGAAATATTGTCCTTAAAAGTTTGGAGGCAGCCCTGTCCAGACAGATAAAGAAATTACATGGTCCAAACTAAACACCAAAGAAAAGGTATTTATGTTATGCTACTCTGGGACAGTAGCAGTAGTGAAATTCATCCTGTTTGCACCAGTTCTACCAGACCAGTAGTGGCAATGAAGTTTGGCCCTGCCAAACTGCCCTGGTGCTTTCCTGTCCTATATCAACTTCTTTTTTTCTTTTTTACTCACCTGAATTGCACAGAACAGCTGTTTTGCGCATCTCCGCAGCCTTCCCAATCACTCGGGCTGCTTCTAGTAAAGAAAAACAAGCATTTTAGAAGCCACGTGACAGCAAAGCGCGTGCGCACTGAACTGGTAGCAAAACCGGTTGGATTCCACCACTGTACAGTAGATATATTCTGGTTGTGTCAATGATTTTTGTGCCTTTTGGATTACCTAGTCTGATCGTGTGCTGGGTTTGGCAGAGCTATAAATACCAAATGTTTGACATTTTTAACACATTTTAAAGCTTGCAAATTAAGGTCTTGGTTTTAGTGTAGTCTAGCCAAGTGCTTTTAGTCACAATGAACCAGCCTCCCTGATAGTCTGAAATGCTAGGCAATGTCTAAGTGTGAATAAACACCTTCCTCCAGGTATGGACTTTGGGACAGATATTCAGGAGAGTTTCCAAGTGCTATCATATTTTATCTCAATCAGGACTACCAGACGAATGACAACGACCAAGCAGTTGTGGAGATTTGTATCACTCGAATTACTTCAGCTATAAGGGAGACAGAATCCATTGAGAAGCACGGAAAAGCTCTTATTGATCTCTGGGAGTCCTGTTTAGAGCACAATCTGAAACCCTTTTGCAAAGATGAAGACACACCTCATGCAAAGATTGCTTCTGATATTATGAGCTGCATTTTGCAGGTAGGAATGTTTTGCCTGATGATGTATCTTTTTGAGAGTATGTTGATTAGCTCTTTTTGTAATAGAATTGCACGCAAACATTCTTTAGAAATCCCCCCCCAAATTTATAAGTAGAAAAGTTGGGTGGATGATTTATTCAATCTTTTTTTCCCCAAAGGACAGAGAAATTATCTAACAACTTCTCATGAACAAGGTTCCTTTTGTGGTTACTGTCAAGAGTCCCTCTTGATATATTTCCTTGAAATAGAAAGGAAGCATGGGAAGTCACAAAAAAGGCAAGATCTTCGCATAGACCACCTGGCCACCAATATAGCAAAATAAATTGAAGGATATTCTATCCATGAGAAATCCTCTGAAATGTTCTTCTCCCTTGAAAGAATGTCTAAAATAGTTTTTCTTTAATCAGATTTCATGAAAAGTATTTTCTTGGAATGTGTTCTGCACTAGAGTCTGAAGCTGAAAAAAGGGTTTTAGATATGAAAATAAACATTATACCTCTTTATTTCCCTTTAAAGATCCTACAACTTTTTTCTGGGCTCATAAACTACTCATGTGGTTTCTGAAAAAAATGTGGGTTGAGTTAAGGTGCTACATCAACTGAAATATGTGTTTTTCTGAGATTGTGTGGCTAACGTGAAATCCTGGGGCGAAAATGCAGCTGATCCAATTCCAATCCATGCCTGCTCCTAAGCACCTTCTCAACTTCAGAACCAAAGCACTGGACATTCCTGCTATTTGGAAAACATTCTGAATACAGGTAGTCCTCAACTTACAACAGTTCATTTAGTGACCATTCATAGTTACAATGGCATTGAAAAGGTGACAAGACCATTTTCAGAATTATAACCTTTGCAGCATCCCCATGATCAGGTGATCAAAATTTAGATGCTATGCAACTGGTTCGTACTTATGACCATTGTAGCTTCCTGGGTGATGTGATCAATCCCCTTTTGCAACCTTCTGACAAGCAAAGTCAATGGGGAAGCCAGATTTATTTAACAACCAGGTTACTAACTTATCCACTGCAGTGATTCACTTAACAATTGTGGCAAGAAATCTAAAATGAGACAAAATTCACTTAACAAATGTCTCACTTGACAACAGAAATTTGGGGCTCAATTGTGTTCATAAGTCAGGGACTACCTGGACTATGTGTTCGAAATATGTGTTCGGAATAGTATCTATTTTAAGTAGTCAAATATATTTCAGATTAATAATTTTCTGCTATGTGTTAGAAAACTCAGAAATGACTTCATACCATTAAGTTGTGCATAGTTCCTTCTATGTTTCATAGAGATAAATACATAGTTTGATGACTAGCCTTGGAGTAAATTTTACTGCACATTTTGAAGATTTAAGTGGGAATATTCAACACAGAGGCACTATTTTGATGGTAGTCTATATTTCCATTAAGATAAGTATCTGGAGTTAAATTATTCAATCACAGCCCCTAATTAAATTCTATTACATGATAAGAAAGGAAGCAAAATCCAAACACCAGGTCAAGTAGAGTTTTACACCAATTGATACATTCACGATTGCAAAACTGATAATTTGAAGAAAAGCCAAATTCCACTACATATCACTACATATTAGCAGTAAGTATTTTTCTAACCCCCCACCCTTCTTTCCTACCTTAACTTACCCGCGGTTGCATAAGCATTTCACTGCATATCGTACCATGTATGACTGTGTATGTGACCTATAAATTTGAATTTGAATTTAAGTTAATATAATAGTTAGAACTCAAAATAATTTATTTGTTCTTTTGGACAACAAAACATGAAACTGAACCAAAAATGCATGTTTATTTATTAAGTATGATCTTATATCAACTAGAAGGTCTTTTTTTCAGGCATCAAATCCATAGTAATATTTAGCTGTCCATCTAAATTAGGAGAGAACTATAGCTAGTTTAAAACCTGTCACTACTAAAGTTTGTATTAGTAATGTTTTGGATATTTTTGCTCTGCTGGTTAGTTCAGAAGTCATACTAAAGATTTATTTATCTTAAACTAATATTAATCATATTAATCTCTTTTCACTCAAAAGGAAACAACATAATTAGAACCTGGTTCAAAGCAATGGAAAGCCATCTAAAACTCCTCAAGGCTCAATTATTTTTATTTCAGCTTCAAAATTCAGGTCCAAGTATGCATTTTAAACAAATGTTAAAATCTAGGTCCTAAACAGATGTTGATTTTCAAAACAGTAGTTCTTTAATAAGTAGAACAAGACCCCATTGTCTTCATTTTATTCTAAAGGCTCTTTTGACAAAGACATATTAACTACTATCAAATCAATTATACTTGATGAAAATATATGTGATCAAAAACTTACCCCAATTTTGTTAGGTTGTCTATATTTATAATGTTATTGCTGGTATATTAAAGTAGAACATAGAAAACTCATGAGCAGTGAAGTATACTAAAAAAATGTAACTCAGAGGAAACTCAAAAATCCAGGAAAGAGCAAAATAAACCAGTAGTTTTAAAATGGTTTCACATATCAGGCTAGGCTACAGTTCAGTTTGTTCATAATCTAATCTTAGCATGTTGTACAAACTCAGCCAATGTGGCTTGTTAATCATGATTTATGATTTGGGTATTGTGTGAATCCAGACAAATATTATCAATATTATAATATTGACAATATCAATATTAATATTGATGATCTAGTTGGTTCTTTTTAAAATAAACAGTCTTTCATTGGGCTGTTTAAAAATCTTCCCAAAGAATTTCTTTTAATCTGGGAATTAAGGAATGATGACGGAAGAAGCAATTCAAATTTCCTTCTCTGACATGCTGATGAGCGCTACTTCAAGAATTTTTGTCTTCTAGCGCTTCCTTAAAGTATGTTGTGGTCAACTCCTTTGTCAGGCTATCTAGCTGACGTGTTCACTACTACAGTTAAAAATAGACCCTTTATTTTATTTATTTATTAAATTCATATGCCACCCATCTCACTATTCAAAGTGACACTACGTAAATATAAAATTTTATACTTCATCATTAAAGAGATAGAACTATATGACTTTCCACAGTACACCTTTATGTTTATATTTTATTGTAGTAAAGGTAATTCAGAATAGCTTGTTTCTACACACCTGAATGAAAATTTATGATATTTTCAGATGCAGTAATAACAACACTGAAATGAATGTGCATGCAATAATTTGTAACTCTATTTTTGTTCTCCCCTCCAATAGAATTATAATCGCCCTCCCATCATAGCATTGGCTGTCCCAGTGGCAGTGAAGTTTCTCCAGAGAGGTAACAAAGAATTGTGCAGGAATTTATCCAGTTATCTCTCACTTGCTGCAATTAGCAAAGCAGAGCTGCTTGCTGAACACACCGAAACTATTGTAAAAAGTATCCTGCAAGGTAAGAAATACCTATACAGTACATTTTGTGTTTGATTTATATGCTTCACAAGAATTTCCATACATTTTTTTAAAAAAATGTTCAGTTAAGTTGAGGGTGACTTCAAACATTATATGATGTACCTGTCATTTGGGGATGAAGGTCAATCGGTGCTCTTGACATCTGTATGGGATCAGGTGGTCCAGTTATAGTCACTTTCTATATAACTAGAATGTTCCTCAGAAGTATTTAAAGGGCAATACAAGTGAGCAATACTTGTTAATTAAACCCATTTAAACTTAATTGTTCATATATACACCAGTGGTGAAATCCAACTGGTTTTGCTACCGGTTTGGTGCATATGCATTTTGCTGCCTTGTGGGCTTCTTAACTGCTCGTTTTTGCTTACCGGAGGCAGCCTGGGTGATTGGGAAGGCTGCCTCCGGTAAAAACAGCTGTTCTGCATGATTCAGGTAAGTAAAAAAAAAATAATAATGAAGGAGATATAAGAAAGAAAAGAGCAGGGGCGGGTGGGAGGGCCCAAATGTCATCAGAGGTGGGTGGGCGGGGTCAGACATCGCCACTACCGGATTGGCAGAACAGGGGCGACTAGGCTGCATTTCACCACTGATATACACTAAATTCTTATATTTTTAATTGTACCACTATAAATTATGGTGCTCATACAGCTAGTAAGAACCTACCTCTACTTAGCAGCATAAAAAATAATACAATCTATAGTGAATCAGGGAAATGACCTTGAAGGGAATCGGCAAGAAAAGTTATGAAAGTCAAGGTGACTAAAACATTCCTTAGGTCCTTAATGAAATAAGACATTATTCAGAAAGGAATTGGGCAGAATTCTGCCTGATTCATTGGGTGGGCAGGTAAAGTACAGTACAATCAAACTTGAGAGATTCTGTTATTATGGCCCATCTCAATAAATTATAATTCTAGTCTTTCTGGGGAATCTTTTTCCTGATGTAGTCAACCGAAAGGACTCGCATAGCATTTCACTTTGAAATTTTCATCCTAAAGAAACAGAAAAGAATTACTGTAGAGAGTGTGTTATCATGCTGGTTGAGAGATTATGAGAACTGAAACTGAATACATATTGAGGCACCAGTTGGAGGTGCCTATATCATATAACTACTAACCTATGTCAGTAGAATGCTTTATCCATTCAATTTGGAGATCTCGGTAATTTTGCAATAATCTATGGTATTTATCTTTTTATATGTTTGATTGATTGTTTTTAAACTGGTATTTATTTTGGGTTCAACTCAAGACAATGCAAATACATAGTGCTTCCACTTTTATTTTCTCCACAATAAGAACCCTATGTGATGGATTGGGCATAGAGCCGTGGTGGTGTAGTGGTTAGAATGCAGTACTGCAGGCTACTTCTGCTGACTGCCAGCTGACTGCAATTCAGCAATTCAGATCTCACCAGGCTCAGGATTGACTCAGCCTTCCATTCTTCTGAGATCAGTAAAATTGTTGCTGATTCTGTAAACTGCTTAGAGAGGGCTGTAAAACAATGTGAAGTGGTATATAAGTCTAAGTGCTAATGCTACAGAGAGGGTGACTGATCCAAAGACACACAGCCAACTTTCATGCTTAAGGGAAGCCTATTGTATTGTTTTTCAAGAATAACTTTTGATACAACAAATGCTAAAATGTTAATATAACTTGTTCATAATTCTGGTTCTGGCATCTATTTGTTTTCAGATTGTTTTGCTTTTAGAGTCATGATTTTTATAGAAATTAAACAGAATAGGGCCCTTTTACATTTTGACTTAGTGCTGCATTGCATTCTGAACACCCTAAAGAAAATGATATGTAATATCAATCTGATAAAGTATTTTTTATTTACAGCTCAATTTTATAAAAAATAGTTTCAATAAAGTCAATACAAAATCAGTTTATTTTACAATATAATACAGCTGTATTAATTTCAAACCAGAGAATTGCAGTCATCCTGAGTGCAAAGTAGGCTTCTGGTATTAAAAGTTCCTTGGACAAGTTGCTAACTTTATGAAGATGTACATACAGTACTAGTAATAAAAACAAAACAAAAAGTTATTGCTTCATAATATTTAAATAGTTCAGTTGCAAAATTCATATTAAAAAAATAAAACCTACAAACAAGAGGATTCCATAAGACAACACAGCTTCCTTCATCTTCACTTCTTCATTGTTGATTGACAATATCTTTGTCTTAATATTTAACATAAGCTTAAATTGTACTCAATTCTTACAGTAGTTTCTTGCTTATTGTTGACATAGGGCTCTTAGCACTTTAATTGTCTCTTTTTCTGCAGTTTTAATACAACTGCTTTTTCATTTGATACCTGGTTGATTGGTTCACTAATTTCTAGAACAGTACATTTTGAAATATACTCTACTCATATTTATGCCATTCTGTACTACCAGTCTGTAATACTATTATTAGTTTCCATCTTTCCATTTCTCTGTAATCTCATTTGTTTCTGCTAGAGCTCTTGAAAAGTTCTACTTTAATTGTGATTTATTGCAGTTATTTTTCTGATCATCTTTTAAAAGGCTTTCCCTTTTCCTTGTTAATTTCCTCTGTTAATGACTATGGTATCTTTCCTTACCTTTTCTTCTTGAGAGTTTATGTTTACTTATAATACATCCTTCTTTTTGACATTGCTTTCATCATTCATCTGTCCCTAGCTATCGTGTTCTGAGAGCCATTCAAACTTTTCTGCCTTAAAATTTTGGGAAGAATTTGTTCCACTTCAGTTTTCACAGTCTTATCTAGTTCCATAATTCCTCAGATACTTTCTTGCATAAATTAAGCATATTGATTTCTTCCCTGTTTTGATTTTATATTCTTACTATATATCTCCAAATCCAATCTTGCTGGTGCACCTATTTTTTTTTTAAATGTTTATGTTTATTCCATCAACACCCTATGAATTTGTCATCTATAATATACACTTGGAAGGGATCTGGCTGATTGGATTGCAATTATTTTTCCTAAATTATAACAAATTTTATTCTGATGTTGTTTAGTGATGTCCATGTATTATTTGAAGCAGGCATTGGCAATGAACAAATAATTATCTTTGCAAAAACTATATTAAATGATTTATTGTATCGTTGTGTTTAATAAACTATGCACCAGACATATTGCAAATTACTATAGATTTCCTTAATATCTTTGTATCAGCAATCAAAATTGCCTGAAGGATTTGACTCATCTTCATATAATTTTCCTGGCTACAATCCAGAAAGGAGTTATTGCTGCTTTCTTCTAGATTTCATTTTGACATTTTATAATTTTCCTCAGATCTGCAGAACCCCACTCCCTTCGACTCCATTATGGATTACTTATAGCTCCACACCTCTCCTTAGATTTTATCAACAAGGATAATCCTGCCAGGAGCTCCTGCTAGCAATATTTTCAAAGTCATTATAGCTATTGAACCTTCTCACCATGATAGGTGCTAATCATGTAATTCAGAGTATATTCAAAAATAGTTTTGAGGTACGATTAAGATATGTGCTTAGAGAATGTTGGATCCATATAGCAATCTAGACCAGCATGTTTACATGCTGACTCTTAACAAGATATATTTAAGAGCCTATATTTTACCTTTCATATGGTAGCAATTTTAAATTATGCCCTACATACAGTACATGATTTCTCTATGAGTGAGATTTCATGTGGATAAAATTCATCTTACTGGCTTAGCAAGTACTTGTTCTGAAAGCAGCTATACCCATTTGTGGAGAGCTATCTCAGACTTATGACAGCACTGTTCTTTTTTACGGAATCTGGAGACCAGAGATATGGGCTTATAGTAGTAGCCATGGCAGTCATCCAAAGGCTTCCTGCCATGTGAAGCCTCATTTAGCATTTCTTATGTGAAGCAGAGATAACTGGCTTCTGAGTAAGCTTTATACCTCTGTTTTTTCCTGTGGAAACTGTATCATAGATCAATTCTAAATATATGTATATATATTCAGATTTTATAAGTTCTGTTTATTGGTTTGATTTTATATAGAGTTTTGAAGAACATAAATTCAGGGACCAAAAACATACTGAGCCCCTCCATGAGGCAGAATCTCTGTAACTCCCCAGCCCACTATGTTGCCACGGTTATTACATGCATCTTCTTCAGATTGTCTTATTATCTCTTTGTCACTGAGGATTCGGTCCCAAATATTAAAGCCAGTTATTTTTCCAGAAAAAGCTAACGATTCATTGAAACCGCCTCCAACACAGCAGCCATTCTTTTCCTGGCCAATCTGCAAAATTCCACCATCTGGGATGATGTGGTCTTCAGATATTTCAGAAGAGGTGATCACAACCTTTCCATTTATCCATAAAGATACGGTTCCGTTGACTGAACCCCAAGTACTGCAGATGTGAGTCCATTCTCTGGAAGGAATTACTTTTGGGGCAGATATCTTGTTGACATTACTTTTTATGCCGAGAACCACAGAGTCATAGTTCAGATAAAGCTGAATTTCATAGGGATTATTCTTTGTTCCATATGAGAATACAATAGTTTTGTCCAACGCTTCCGTTACCTTAACCCATGTACAGGCAGTGAAGGACAGGAATGCAATCTCATCAGTTGGATGAACACTCACAAAGATCTTTTTAGAACGCATTGGGAATAAAATAACTGTTTCACAACCTGTAAGAAGAACAGAATGTGATTATTATCCAATATATTCAAGGCTCATGCATATCTGGGTTAATCACATGTATGGTAATATAAGTCTAAGTATCAGTTAAATTATGTTGATTAATTGTAAATGATGTATTATGGGTAACAATGGCTCTTTTAGATTTTAAACAAATATATTCTTTCACTTTTTGTAATATCTTTTGTAATATCTTAGACTGTTTGGTATAGTGAGTTAAGAAAACTGTGAGTTGAAGTTCTGTGTTGGGCACAAAGCCAGTTGGATGATCTTAGGCCAGTCACTTTTTCTTAGCCCTAGGAAGAAGGCAATGGCAAACCACTTCTGGAGTTTTGACAAGTAAACTGCAGGGACTAGTCTATGCAGTTGCCATGAGTCAACACTGATTTGAAGGGACCAAAAAAAAATGCCCCATAATTGGGAAGAGAACAAAGACACTAAAAATCTAAAACCATCTCCTACTGAATTAGATAATCCTTTGCTCATCAAGAATTTATGTTGTCATGCAATAATTGGAAAATAATTTCAAATAATGTACTTTTTTTGTTACATGTATCTAATCTCATGCTGATATCTAACTCTTTCAGAAAGGCCCCAGGTGATTCCCGTAGGTTTCCTCATTCACTTTTCATAATTTCTTTGGAGATCCATCTCCATGCCCTATGGGGTGGAGGAGTGGAGAAACCCTTTGTCTCTCATTTTTGCTCAGAAACACTTTTACTCATGGAGTGCAAATATATGTACGTAAACATTTGGCCAATTTAAAAATTACATAAATATTGTTAGACTTTCTATTTGGCAAACAGCATGTTAAAGAACTGGAGTTTCCCAAAATTTGTGTATTTGTTTTCTGATTATATACTATCATGAGGATTAGATTTTTTTTTCTGATTAGCCACCCATTGGATTTCTGACACTTTTTATTACATCAAGGTAAACAGTTTCTACATCTATATTTTTAAATTTATAAAATCCAGTTCATCATTATTATTACAAATTAAATGCAAAATAAACAGAATTTTTTTTAGCAAAGAATTAGAATTAAATACATCTATAATTGCAAATGAAAGTAATCTAATTGTTTTATCTGTGGGCCACATGCACCTCTATATCTGTTTAAATGTAGCATGTAGAAATGAGGAAGGAAAACTTTATCAGTGGAATACTTTATAGAGTATGTTTATAAAGTATCTCAGTATGTATTGAAGTTTATCAGAGTGTTACACTAAATCCTTGGCTATTTTAACATCAGAAAAAATACTTTTCAAAGTATTTTAAAGTATCAAATGATACTTTATATCATTTTCCCATTAAAAAAAACCCATTATCTTATGTTAATGTAAAGTGAGAGGTTACGCAACTCTTGGTCTAGAATTAATTTTTCATGTTGTAATCTACCGTTTTGTTCAAAAAGACCACAACTGTATAAAAATAATAAAAACCTATAGGATAAACCATTTGAAGTGATAAGAAGCAGAAACTTTACTGAATTATAATATTTTTTGTGCTTGCTTACTTATTTCCCACCTTTATTATGTTTACAAATAACTTAAGGCAGCAAATATATCCAACACACCTTCCTCTTCCTATTTTCCCCACAACAATCCTATGAGGTGCGTTGGGCTGCGATATGGTGACTGGCTCAAAGTCACCCAGCTGGCTTTCATAGTTTTGGCAGGACTTGAACTCAATTGACAATTTCAAATATTTTAATAAATGTGTGTGAGAGAAATCACAGGAAATTGAGATACAGTATGATGAATAATCAACAAACATCACATTTTAGATTCTTTGAACTTGAAGTAAAACGAATATTGAAATCACAGCTGTAATAATTAGTATACTTTTTCTATTTTCTCATGCTGTGCTGGTGTCATATGCTTTGAGTTCTAAGAATGTTAAAATGCTTTGACCAGTGAGAATAGGGGCAATGGGTCATGAAAATCCGCAGGAATACTTCTTCAAAGGGCAAAGAGCTCTGTGTAGTGACATGGCTTTTTAATTATCAAATTTCTAACTTTATTATCAAGGGTAGACAAAATGAAAACCAGCTTTATAAGTCACCAACAATAGTGTGATCACAAAAACCCTTAAGAATCAACCTGGCAGAAATCCAAAATATGTGAGAAATTAAAACCAGTTGCTGAAAACTGTCTTGGAAAAAAAAAAGATTTCCATAGGGATCTGTGGAATATTTTTTATAAAGTCAGTCTTTTTGTTCTTAATCAAATTATGAATGCCCTCCCCCTTGTCAAAACAAATAGAAACGAGTGATATCATTGGTCAGAACATGGTAAATTAAGAACAGGTCTTGCAAATTTGGTGGAGTTATGTTGGACTTAGCACTTCATAGATTAGTTCAATTGCGCCATGGATTTTCCTCCAAATTTTAGAAAAGAGCAATCTTTTTGTCCTGTTCCTCCCTGTCTTCTGTAGCAACTAGTAATGGGAAACATGTGTGACATCATTCCATTGTGAGATTCCCTCTCTCAGGCAATAGCCAAACTGAAGTGGGGTTGGGAAGCTTACAACAATATGATACAGCACACCACACATTTTTTATTATGAAATGTTGTAAAGGGAAGGGAAGAGCAGATGGTCATGCTTATGGCATGACTATCTCACAGAAAATCAAGGTAACATTTAGACTGATGGCTGCTAGCATTATCAAACAAAAGAAATTGTTCAACTAATTCCATTCTTACATCTCTGGTAGACTTTTCTGGTAAAAACAAACATAAATAAATAGGATGGGGAGAAATAGACATTTAAAGATGACATTCTCTGGACTTCCTATTAACACAATTTTGAAAATTTGAGAGCATAATGTAAAACGTTGTGGGAAGCACCCAAGAGTAAATAGTGCTAAAAGCATTCTGGGTAATCTTTGCAAAATGAATAGTCAATGAATTGCTTTACTTTTATGACATGAATATAACACAATATCATAGTTGGAAAGGAACTTGGAGGTCTTCTAGTCCAACCCCCCTACTCAAGCAGAAAACTCTATACCATTTCAGACAAATGGTTGCCCAATCTCTTCTTAAAAACTTCCAGTGTTGGAGCACCCACAACTTCTGAAGGCAAGTCATAGGACTGATTAATTATTCTAACTGTCAGGAAATTTCTCCTTAGTTCTGGATTTGTTTTCTCCTTGATTAGTTTTAATCTATAGTTACAATCTATAGTTATTATATATTATTTATCATGTAATGATATATAGTTATTGAGATTATTGGCTGTATTAATTCTAGATATTGTAGCAAAACAAATCAAGAAGCATATTGTTAGTAATTTCCTATCCTCCCCATGAAAGTCACTCAGGATTGATTCATCAGGAGTTTCTGTAACTCCTTAGAAAGAGAGGTGGGTGTTTTAGAATGTAGTAAAATAGTAACAGTATTTTTAAGCACAACTTTTTGATGTGACTTTACTTTTGAAAAATTAATCAGTGTGAGCATTAGAGCATCATCTATGTTTTGCTTTCCCCCACGTGTTTATCAAAACATATTTATTTTCATCTTCTTCAAATTAAAGAAACATTTTTCTAGAACAGTTGTAAATTAATGACATTTAAAATTAGGATGCTTGTCAATACAAGACTTTCCTCTTTTCACATACATTTGAAAGGCCCTCTAGATATTAACTGTGATTCTTACACATTTTTTGAACTAATGAACAGATGACACATGAGTTATTTAACCATCTGCTTATTTGTCAACACCACTATAGTTTTATAAACTAAAAGCAGTGATTCAAAATCATAGGCCACTGTTGCTTTAGAAATCACTAATCAGTCTATGGAATATCACAGAACAGCAAGATCTTCTTGTAAGTGTGGCAAACTCTTCTTTTGTGTGGTTAATTACATGCAACCTATGTCATCCTTTCTATATTATACCAATAGTTATTTAAAATCAGCCTCAAAGAACATCTATGTATGAAGAATAGAGCTGCCTTAAAAATAACAAGTTAGACTTTAAATGGGGTGGGAGAATATGTTTCAAAATTATCTAACATAAATAGTTTCATTATTTATCTTAGCATAAATCACGGCATGTTCAGATTGGGTATTAAAAGGCAACTGGAATGGTTCAGGGGAATATTTGTGATATATGGCTGTGCAGTTGTGCTTCACAGAGTCTAAGCTATTCCACTTCCTTGAACCCCTGTGGAGGATCTGTTTATGCCCTGAAGCGTGAGAATTAAATTGATGAATAGTCTGTTGACATAATGAGTGAGCTCACAAGGTCAAATTGTGTTCAGAAGTAGCCCCTGAGGAATGCAGTGAAGGAATCAGCAGGTATGTTAGAAGAAGGCAGAGCAGAGGAACAGACAGAAAACTGAATTGATTGGGAATATCAATGAAATATTGTTGTTATTGGTTTCACAAAATAAAAATAAGAATGGAAAAGAATAACTGCAAGTGACTTAGCATCATTGCTTTACTAATAAGATCTGTAGATGTTTTGGGAGCTTCTATTGGCCAAGTGTAATTATTCAATGAACATATTTTAAGCTACAGTAACATTGCTGACGCAGTGAATACTCACAGTGACTTCTACATTATATTGTGAGTTTACGGTATATTGTTTGGCTTCTATACAATACAAGTCAAACATGTTCCCACCCAGTTGTCTCCAAATTTATAATAATAGTGCTCCCTTCTCTATAAGCAAAGCATCAGGTAGGGGCATTAAACAAACTTATGATTAATGTGGTTGGTTGGGGACGAGTGTGTAAGGCAACGGTAACATGGGAAAAAGAATCTGACTCACCAGCTGGCAATGAAGGCTTCGTGGTCTTCTTCTGAGATTCTTTTAGTTCAGCTTTTGTTTCCTGCAGCTCTTGCCACAGTGACTTCAACATGAAATTACTTCCATGCGTTATGTAGCCGACTCTACCTTCCTCTGACGAATGGCTCTGCTGATCACCCTCTTCGGCTCTCCCCTGCCAGACACGCTCAAGCTGGCTGAGTCGGTTGGAAAGATTTTGGTTTAATTGCAGAATGTCTTGCAGAATCTTTTCTTGCTTGATCTCATGAAGCATCCCAGAAGCTCTGCTCTTTGTTATCATCTGGTCCATTTGGCTCCAGATCTGAGAGGTTGTTTTCTGGAGATATGTGGTGCACGTGCCAGCAAAGTTTTCCACAAACTGCAGCATTTCTGCTCTCAGCATCTGCAGCTCCACCTTAAGGATTTTATCCAGAGACTCAAGCAGCATGTTTTCCTTCATCTGGGAATTCTCAAGCATAATGAAGAGCTTGTCCCATTCTGTGTGTTCCCGCTGACAATCACATGAAATGGCTGAAACAGAGCACATAGTAAACATTACTCTACATTTGAGCGTTATTCTCACAAAAGAAGCTGTTTAAAGAAAGATGTATTTCAAAACTATTTACACACTTTCTTTCTCTAGGAAAGAAGGAAAGGGCATAAGTTAGAAATAAGAGCAGAGAAATTTTCCTGCCTCCTTTCTTGGCTACAGAACATTCTGAAATTGCTGTTTTTAAGTATTCTAACTGCAGAATTTGCAACAATAAGAGTATTAATTCTACTGTTAATGCAAAAACAATTTATTAATTCTTAAGAAAGAAAGGCAAACTACTTACTTTCTTCTGTTGCAGGAATTACACTTTCTATTTCATTATCAAAATTCAGGAAGAAGAGATCATCATACTCATCTGTGTTCTGAGTAAATGAAGAATAACAGAGAGCAAAAAACAGAATCATAAAAGGAAACATTTTGGGGTAGAATTTCCCAACTGCTTCCATAAAATTCTTGGTGTCTTAGTCTCTTGCAAGACTGGAGCAGAGATGATTCCTGGAGAGAAAGCCCTTAAATAATACTGGGGGAATGCCTGAGCTTGAATGAATGAGTAATTCTAGTCCTGGAGCTGTAAGAGGAGTGCTTCTGGTTATTATTAATTTTTTTGGATGGGAACTGTAAGGAAGGGGGAGGTATGGAGATTGCACAATCCTGAACCTTGTTAAGTCTGAAATGGGGGTGGATTAGTAAGGAGTGAAAAGGGAGAAGTGATGGAAAGTCTGTTCTTGCAAATTGCAGAGCTCTTTGGAGGCTCCTTTTTTTTAAGTCATGAATTTTAATGAAAAACAAGACAAATAAAACGTCCATTTGCTGATTTAAAGAAAGGTGAAAAATTAGAGATTCTATGGTTATAACTGGAAAGTACATAAACACCAATTATTATTACATTCATTTGTAAAATGTATTCATTGTTATTGGATATACTGCTGCAGAACCTGGTTTGGGAATACCATTAGTGTTATTAAAGCATGTACAATATTGGGATAAATAGAGTAAAAAGTTGCAAAGTGTATATGAGGCCCATTTTCCTCTAGTAGCAATTATCTGATAGGAATTATTCCCTTGAACAGGAAAAATATGTTACATTTTTAACTTTGGTAAGCAGCACATACAAACACACACATACATATACACATACACACAAAACTTACAAAATTTGTCTTTAATCATCCTCCTCTTCTCCCAGAATAGTCTTTCTTACACATTGATCTTAAATAACTATAGAAGTACCCTATGTAAATAAAGATACCTTGCTGTTTGAGTAATAATTTTTCATTCATAGCCTAGATATAATTAGCTCCAAAAATTGTATTTATTGTTACTATGCCTGGTCAAACTGTAGTTTAAGAAACAGAATTTCTAACTATATGAAAAGCTAATGTTTGCTCCACTAAAAATGTTTAAGGATAAATGTGACATCACTAAAGAATTCCATGCCATAGATTGTTCTGATTATGCTTACTTACACTTATTTAATGTATATTTTATACATTACAGTAATCCCCAACCTTTCTGGCTCCATGGATCAGCAGTGGTAGCGGGGGAGGGGGAGAGGATGGTTTCACATACGCAAATGGAGCTTTGTGTGCTCAGCCACCATTTGCATGGCCCAGTTTCCAATTGGCTGCAGACCAATACCAGTCCATAGACCAGCGGTTGGGTTTTAAAAGAACTTTCTTCTGCAAATTATTATGTGAAATATGGGAGTCACCTAATCAACTGGAATTAACTACCTCTTCTTTTATTATCTATATTTCTGACTTTAGGGCTGAATATGATAAATGCTTTGTGGTTGCCTTTCACAACTGTAATTCCATGTTTCATCCTTCTTTCTCACTCAATCAATATTTGATAAAACAAAGTAGATGACACTGTGCCAACTGTGGCTGTAAACAACAGTCAGTTAAATAAAGGGAAGAATCATGTAAACTACTTATTAAATATGTGTGGAAAGGAGTACCTACCATAAGATAATCCTATTCAGATGTGAAACTCAGCAGGTTCTAGCAGGTTCACTAGAATTCATAGTAAATTTTCTAAGCAGTTCGGAGAACCGGTTGTTAGAAGAAATCTTTTGGTTTTTTCCACTTTACAAGGTTAATCCTGTCAGGAAGGCAGGAAAAAAACATTCTGGTGTTGTTTCTAGCCTAATCTTTATTGCAGAAACTGCTCACCCAGTCACATGGCCCCCTCAGCCACGCTCACCAAGCCATGCCCACAGAACCAGTAATAAAAAAAAATTCAACTACTGATCCTATTACTGCTTTTTAACAAGTACCCAAAGGAGTTACAGCTTTGGCCCACCATGAATGTTTAGACTGTGTTAATATGTCAATGATGGACACACTAATACTCCTTCCTATTGTGGGGCTATTAATCTCCCCAAGTGGTGAGATGAACAGAACAGAACAGAATTTGTTGGAAGGGACCTTAAAGGTCTTCAAGTGCAACCCCTGCTCAAACAGGATACCCTATACCATTCCAGACAAGTGGCTGTCCAGTCTCTTCTTAAAAGATAGTGATGGAGCACTCACACGTACAGTGGGGCAAAAAAGTATTTAGTCAGCCACCAATTGTGCAAGTTCTCCCACTTAAAAAGATGAGAGAGATCTGTAATCGGCATCATAGGTAGACCTCAACTATGAGGGAAAAAATGAGAAAAAAAATCCAGACAATCACATTGGCTGAGTTGGAATGAATTTATTTGCAAATTATGGTGGAAAATAAGTATT
>JAEANM010002992.1:0-23255 GCA_017656035.1 Myanophis thanlyinensis | reverse complement strand
AGCCCATTCTAGCAGAACCGCTGGCAAATTTTCTAAGCACTTCAGAGAACCGGTTGTTAGAAGAAATCTCCTTTTGGGTTTTTTTCCCACTTTACAGGGTTAATCCTGTAAGGAAGGCAGGGAAGAAACACCCTGGTGTTGTTTCTAGCCTCATCTTTATGGCCCCGCTTACAGAAACTGCCCACCCAGTCACATGAGCCCCTTAGCCACGCCCACCAAGCCACGCCCACAGAACCAGTAGTAAAAAAAATTGAATTCCACCACTGAAAACCTGACATTGGGTTTGGCTAGTCTAGAGCAGGTGACATGATAGCAGCATTCCAGTATTTGAGGGGTTGCCACAAAGAGGGGGCTCAACTTTCCACCCCCCACAAAGCCCCAGAAGGCAGAACAAGAAGCAATGGATGGAAACTAATCGAGGAGAGAAGCAACCTGCAACTAAGAAGGGACTTCCCAACAGGAAGGACAATTAACCAGTGTAAGGGCTTGACTTTCAGAAGCTGTGGGTGCTTCATCATTGAAGGATTTTACGAAGGGACTGAACAATTTGTCTGAAATGGTAATAGGGCAGTGGTGGCAAACCTTTTACTTACCGAGTGCCGAAAAGTACGCGCTTTGCAGGTGCCATCTGCACTTGTGCAGCTCCTCCATGTGCGCTGCATGTGCAAACGCACCATCTGTGCTTTCATGCAATGCATGCGTGCTCTGAGCAGACACTCATGCACACATGAGCAAACGTGTGTGCATGCTCAGGAGAGCCCCGAAGACCAGCTGGATTTCCTGCTGCAATTGTGTGCATGCACAGCGGAGGCCCGAAGCCCAGCTGGGTCTGTCTCTGCAATTGCACATGCATGCATGCATGCATAATCGCATGTGCATGCTCAGCTGGAGGTAAGCCGACAGCTTGTGTGCCCAGCAAGATGGCTCTGTGTGCCACCTGTGGCACCCATGCCAGAGGTTCGCCATCACGGGTATAAGAGATTGGCTAGAAGACCTCCAGGGTCTCTTCCAGCTCTAATCTATTCTAAAAATACAAGCCAGGTTCTGCTAAGGCTTGTAATTAGAATGGATGGTAGGGAAACATTTCAAACTGGGTGTTGCTCATTAACTTTTAATTGGGCTTTCTGGACCCTCTTAGTGAGTCTGGACAAGGAACATTCAGAATTAGGACTCTTTCAATTCATTCTTTGGACCTCTTGGAGGGCTGGGACAAAGAATGAGCATGATCAGAAACTGGCCTCAATATGAACAGGCAAGGGCTCTTTACTTTTTCACTAAGGCCTTGGCTAATTCAATGTAGACAAGCGAAAATGTCAAAACAGTTGTCTCCTTCGTGGAACCCTAGTCCCATCTTTGGATCTCAAGTCATTTTAATTTATTGATGGGAATGTGCTGGTTGTGAGTAAACAGTTCAGCAATTAAGAACTATCCCCTCAAGGGATGGACTTCTTGGAAATGTAGTTTTATGCCATGTGATCGCATTGGTGTTTCTAATTGGCCAGTGGGGCTTTTCAAATTGTAATCTTGCCGGGACTCTTCCCCTCAAGGCAAGAGCCATTTTTACTCTCACAACACCGCATGAAAAGTACCTCTTTTCACCTACACGAAAAGGAACAGACTTTATATACCTCAGAAGAATCCCTTCAGCAACTGTAAGTTGTTGATAGAGAATACCTGAAGAAAAATAATCTATAATTATACCTTTTCTGTGGAGTTTACCTATCTGTGATAAGCAGTCTGTGCACTTGAAACAGAACAGGGATCAAATCACAAACAACGTGGACGGGGGCGTTGCTGGTTACACATTCTAATCAAATCTGTATGTCTGGTTAAATTTTCTTACCCTGAACTAGCCAATCACAGCCTAAGAGTTAACAAATCCTACCGTTGTTCCTTTTTGATTCAGCGTTCTGCCAATCCAGAACATCAGGCTTAATTAAATCATGATTAATGTATAGCTAGGCTGATCATGTAAACACATCCAAGGGTGTAGAACTAAGGCCCAAGAGAGGGGAGAGCTTGTAATTGTTCCTAAAACGAATTAAGTTATACTTCAGCAGCAGCAGCCATCATCCCAACCTATCCCCAGAAGGCTATTATGAGAAAAGGATGCTTTCGCCATCATCCTTGGCTTTTATCAAGACAAACATTTAATCCAAAACAAGGACTAGTATCTCAAAGGACCTTGCCCTTCTCTTCTGAATTTCCCTTGGGAAGTGCCTAATTTTGGTGCAAATATAATACGGAGAACCTTTTCATTCTATGTTGTGACTCTTACTGGAAATGGCAACTGTGACAGAAATCTACCAGACGCACCCTCGTACAGAATCGGGGTACTGATTCACACTTAAGGCTTTCCTTCCATTTTAATTCTGATTAAAGGTAGTTTCCCCCCCCGACCCCCCACCTCCGTTCCATCAGCCCTGAACCAGAACCCTCCAGACAGCACGCCAACAAGAACAGAAACGAAAAACAAAATAAAACCTTTGGAAAAAACCAAAAGAAGAGTTTATAAAAAAATATTTCCAGAAAATATAAAATAGAAACCCATCGAAAATTTAAAAAAAAAAAGACAAAGAAAAAGGAAATAATAATTAACATTCCCCCCGAAACATAGTTTTGTTTTTATTCACAACATTTCTTTTGCAAGGAGATAAAAGAACTGAATATATGTTCAAATGTGCATGATATGTGTGTAAAGGGGGGACGGAGAGAGGGAATAATGAAAAACAGGCTTTTAAGATCAAAACACTTTCGGTTTTTTGATAATTTTTTTGTTTATATAGCAAACAGTTATTATACAATAATAGAACCCCTGAAATTCAGATTGGAACCTGGTCTCGCGTCCCCCTCCCTCCCCACCTGTAGAGTCCCAAGGGGAGGTGGCCGGGATGGAGATGGGCAGGTCAAACATCACGGAGACACATCGCTCCAAAAAAACTGCGATTCTTTTTTTACATTTTTATTTCACCCCTTTTGCTTTCCCATCCCCCAGCAGTCTTTGTCTCCATTTCAAAGCAAGGGAGCAAAAAAGAGTCTATTGAAGATTAAAGTTGTAAGCTGGAGGATAAACAATTGAATCGGTGGGAGATGATGGCGGTGGCGTTGGAAATATAACTTTGGTCCACAGAGTTGAGGGAGATGCGCTGGGCGTGTTTGTGCGTGTGTTTCTGTGGGTTGGGGAGACCTATGGAATAGCTCAGCCTTAACCCAACTCGATCTTCTCTTCAGGGATGGTGGACCACAACATCTACCACTTGCAGCCACCAACAAAACAGGCTGGTTGAAAACACCGGGCTATAGACTCCAACACATCTGAGGTTCAAGGTTGATGGGGAGTCTTGGAATACTTTCTGAAGCTACATCTTGGAGTGAGTGGTGGTAGAGGAGACACTGGACATGTTTCTCCATGTTCCTTTTTTCACTGAAATCGAGAGACAGGCCTGCAACCCTGGATGCAAGCACCTGTCTTTGGAGTGAGAATAATGGGTGAGGAAAACTGAGGCGAGGGGTTTGGGCGATGGAAGGGAGGCCGATCAACTTGTGTCCATCTCTACACCCAGCACTGAGCCACGGATGCCTCTCCACACTAGTCCAGTGGGCTTCCCGCCCAACATGTGCAGTCCCTAAAGTGGCAATCTATAAGAGCAGGGACGGACAACAAACAGGCCTCTTCGCCACCCGTGGACTTCGATTCCCAGAATTCCTGAGTCAAGATGGCCGACTGGCTCAGGAATTCTGGAAATTGAAGTTCACGAGTCGTGAAGAGGGCCCGTCACGGTCCCTACCCCTTGCCCTGGAGTGATGCAACCCTGGGATGAACATTCCCACGTTTTCCTTCTCACTCTTCACCGTTTCTTTTTCTTTTTTTAAAACCTGAGGTATTTTTCTTTTCTTTTTTTTCAAGAGTTAAAACATCCATTAAAAAAAAAACAATGGTTAAAAAAAATAAACAAACCTCAAAAAAAGATATGAAAAGAGAACTTCCCTTGGCGGCTGCCCTCTCTTCTGAGAAAGAGAAGCAGGACGACTGGGAGGGTCACCATGGAAGGTCCCCTTCCCCAAATATCTGGAGCTAGATGGCTCTTCCCTCTTTAGTGTATACATCCCCTTTTACAGGAAGGAGAAATGAAGAGTGGAGGCCCGAAACCAACGAGGCCGCTAGTTGTGTGGAATGAAACCCAGTTTCCTTGCTTGCACCATGGAGTGTGGGAATGGGATGTGGGCAGGAACCATTAAATTGAGGACAGGCCATACAGTACATATTTATGCTGTGCCATACGATCTGTAAGAGACCCACTGACACCTCCCCCCCACCTCAAATATACAGTATTTCCACCCAAACATAGCCCCAAAGCCTCCACTCCTCAAAATTGTTTAATACTTGCTCTGTAAGAGTTATGAGTAAAAAGGAGAGGACGCTCCTAGGCAGAAGGAAAAAAAAAAAGAAACGAAAGACAAGAACCCTCCAGAAATGGGAGTTGGAGGAGGAAAAATTAAGATACCTTGGCCCTCTTTGGTTAATGGAGTGAGAGGGAAGGACCTTTCGTTGAACCAGACAAAATGAAAAAATAAAAAAAGGAAACGACAAAACCAATTTTCTTAAAAACGGTAAAAAAAAAAAGCACCCAACAGAACCATAAAAATAATAATAAAAAAAAACACAACCCAACACCAAAAACCTCGCCTCCGATTCCACAAGCTATCGCTGCGTTTTTTTTTTCAAGTAATGCTTTAGTAATAAATGAACGTTCAAGTATATATTAAAAGAACAAAATAAAAATTAAAAAATTAAAAAATTAAAAGATACGTGACCAAATTGTAAATCAGTCTCGTGCCATCTTCTCTCCCCCCCCACACCCCTCCCCCGACGCGCACAGAAAGGCGGTGCATGACTGAGGCCATCTGAAAAAAAAAAAAAAATCCAGACGAAGTGCAGGGTGAGGAAGGATGGCGGGCAGGGTGAGGGAGGGAGAAAGAAAAGCGAGAGAGAGAGAGAGAGGAAAAGGAAGGAAAGAGAAAAGGAAGGAAGAAGGGCTTTTGGAAAAACAACAACCAAGCCACCAACCAACCAACCCCGTTCTAAGCAAGAGAGGAGGGTTTGTGGACTGGACGAACTATTTTCATGGGCTGCAACTTCCCAAATCCAGTTCAGACCGTTTCTAAGCAAGACAAAACGACAGAACCAAAAAAACAGGGGAGAGAGAGAGAGAGAGAGAGGTAGGTGGGAAAGAAGAAATGAAAGAGTGAAAGCAAAATGGACATAAATGGGCACCTTTTTAGAGAGAACGAGTCCCCACCTGACCCCAAAAAGAAGAACATGGCCAAAGGGACGGAGAGAGCAGCATTGAGCGACGTGCTCCCGCCTCCAAGCAGAAGGGAGCAAAATAAAAACACGACCGACAGTCGGTCCAGGACATTCGTTTTGCACCACTTTTTCTTTTCTACAGTATTTCTCCCCCCCCCCACCTTTAAAAGAAAATAGAGAGGGGGGGGAATCCCACATGCATACATACCCAAGCGCACACACACATACACACAACCCGAACAGCTGGACAGGGGGGCGGGGGTGTTCAAGTTTGAGATTCGGTGGCAGCCGAGAGCACGGGCAGAATTTAAGAGAAGGACCGGCCACAACTCCCATCCAATAAGTTGGCACTATGGGTAAGGAACGCAGGCAGACCCCCAACCCATCCCTGTCCCCCCCTTCAAAGTGGTTATTAAAGCTTATGGTCCAAAAGAATAAAAAAAAAAACCCAGGGAAAGAAAGATCGGGAGGGGCAAGGGGGAAAGCTGCAAGGACTTTTCCGTCCCAGAGTCGAAAAGGAGGAATTCGAAGAGAGGAGCAAACGGGAAGAAGGAAGGACGCTGCTGAGGAGAAGTGCTGGGAAAGCCTCGGGGGCAAAGCGCTGGGCACAGAAGGTGGGATGACAAGAGCCAAAAAGAGCCGCAGGATCCATCCATCCAGCCAGCCAGCTTGCCAAGGTGGAATGAAAACGGCCTGGGAGAGAATTTCCTCCGGGAACAGCCCAGGGATATTGAGAGAATACTGTAGACTTGGTGTTTTTCAACCTCAGCAACTTTTTAAAAGACGTTCAGACTTCCATTCCCAGAATTCACACTGGACGGGAAAATCTGGGAGTTGAAGTCCGCACATCTTAATGGCTGAGAAATGCTGCGCTGCACAGACACGTCGCCCAAGGGACTGAGGGGGCTTGGAGGGATAGGGGGAAGAGCGGACTTTTAAGGCCTTTCCTCCCAGAAGGATCCCAACACACGCCAAGTAGAGACAGGAGCATCCCCCTTTACCAGATGCTAGTTTACTCTTTTCGTTTGGACAAAGCATTCGGCCTTGTCCCTCCGCTCTATGAGCAAAACTCCTTTTGTTTCCCCCACCTGCGGTCCACACTGGCCAAAAGCAGCAAAGCACTGATGTGTGTGTGTGGGTGTGTGGGATGAAGCTATCGAAAAAGGAGGTGAGGCCGAAAGCTCAGCGAGGGACTCCGTGTCCACATGTGTGGCTTGCGAGCGCATGCATTATGTAGGTTTAACGTGATAAACAAGACAGCAGCAGGTACACCGTGCGTACGGAACGCAGCACGGGTGTGTTTCACGGCGTGGGCATCCAGGGAGGCACTGACCGGGGTCACAACATTCAGCAAGGTGAGGAGAGAATGATGCAGGAAGCAGAGGAAATGGAGGTTCCCGGCTCCAGAAACCATCCAGGGCTGCCAGGAAGAGAGACCGGTAGAGGCAGGAGGGCACCCCAGCAGCTACACCATGGGAAAGGACAGGGCAAAAGAATACAGGAAATCAGCTGCCTGGATCTTGCTTGGCCCCCTTGCAAAACCACACTGCAAGATGCACAACTGGGGAAGGCTGGGAAAAGGAAACTGGGCGGGCAGGCTGACAAGCACGCACCCATGCACACACCCTTTGAAAATAATCAAGGCAGCATGTGGGAAGAAGGGGGGGGAGAAGAGAAGAGGACCGATGAGTGTTGGAGTGCACATTTGCGTTGGGTGGAGGAACGGGGGCAAGGGAAAAAGAAAACCGTAATCTATCCGACCCCGTCAAAGAAGCTGCCTTCAAGGCTGAATGTCAACTCCCCCTCCCTGCTCCCCGCCACCCCAAGATAGCAGGGTGTGTACCAATGGTGGCACGGGGTCATTTGGAGGTGGGGGGGAGAGAGGGGGGGATGACGCAGTGCATGGTGGGAGGAATACACATTTCCCCAGCATTGTAAAGCGACAAGGCTACCTCGGAGCCCCCACTTACTCCGCGGCTGTCCAGGAACAAGTGGATGGAGCAAAAAAGGCCACCTGACCCTCAGCAGGCCAGGCCTGGGGGGGGGGGGGAAGGGGGCACAATCCCCCCCCGCCCCGCACCCTTCTTTTGCTGCACAAGTAAGGGGGTGGAGATGCCACTCCGGTTCAGTGCATGGCTTTATAAGTAAAAAGGTTCTCTCAGAGTCCGTGTCCGACGGTCGGATTGGTGAAGCTGAGTCTTTCTGCGCCTCCACCCCAAAGGCGAGTATTAGCTGTCCTTCAGCAGCAATTTCTCCTCGGGGCAACGAAAAGGAGGTGAGGATGCACTGGGGACGGGGGGCACGGCGCCGCTGTTGGAGACCGAGTCCTCAGCAAATCGGGCACAGGCCTCCGTCGTGATGTGGTGACAGGAACGCAGGTCGATGCGGGAGAGGCGTGGACAGCGGCGGAAAAGGGGCAGACACTGATCCGTCAGTCGGTTACATCCTATCAGGGCAGGAAAAGAAGGAATAACAATAGCACTTAGACTTATATACCGCCTCGCAGTGCTTTAGAACAGGTGGTGGTGGTGGTGTCCCTAACCTCTGGTCCGTGTCTACACCAGTCTGCAGCATGCCAGAAAACGGTCCACGCAAACAAGTGAAGCCCCATCCGCGGGATGCAGGCAGCATGTAAAACCCTGTCCCTTCCACTCCACGGAAAAATCTCTTTCCACAGAACTGGTTGCTGGTGCCAAAAAGGTTGGGGGAGTGCACTGTTTTAGAGTGCTCTCTTGAGGGTTTACAATGTCAGTGTACAATCAACAATCTGGATCCTCATTTACCGACCTCAGAAGGATGGAAGGCTGAAGTCAACACTGAGACCTATTAGGATCGAACTTCCAGGATGTGGGCAGAGTTTGCCTACAATGTTGCATTCTAACCCTCTGCGCCACCAAGGCTCCTAAGAGGAGGCCAAGAAATAAGCACTGGTTCGAGACCATGTTCTGAGATCTTGAGATAGTACTTGTTTGTTTGGATCCTGCTGTGGGGAGATGGAGATTGGGGCTCGGGAAATTGGGCATGAATTGGGACTGTTTTTTATAGGAGGAAAAGACAATTCGCCCCAACAAATTAGCAACAGACACATTCTTAGGAATGTAGATGATGGGCGATACACTGTGGGACAATGTCATGGCCACTACAGGGAATTCTCAACCTATGACTTTAACTGTGCCTGGAATCATGGTCGTAAGCCATGATGGTTGTTAAGCAGATCTGTTTAATAACCATGCGATTTGCTTAACGAGTGCCCTAAAAACTGCTGCAACATTGGGTCTGGCTTGACTGACAACTGTCCCAATTGTGATGTTAAATCAAGGACTACCAATATCAATACCAAAGATCCTATCTGGTAACGGGACCTGGACAAAGGGGTGACAGGAGACAAAGAAGATCAAGCAGGAGAGTTGATGGACTTGCCAGTAGGGACTCAACTCACCGGTGAGGTTGAGTTCAGCGAGGGTCTCTCGGAGTGGAGAATTAGCAGCGGTCAGCAGGTTAACAGACTGGTCACCTACATGGTTGCAGTGGCTCAGGTCCAGTTTGGCAAGCTGAGGGGTGTGCCGGATTACCAAGCGCAGAGATGCATCTGTGATGTCCAGACCGGAGAGCCGTAGTTCAGAGACATTCTGGAGCCGGCCCCGGCTTTCTGTCTGGCCTGTCAAGGTGAGAATAGAGAGGGGAAATGAGCTTCACAGGACAAGCCAGGAACCTCTGCCCTAAATGGCGGCAGGTGCCCGACTTGGAAAGCTTATTTTAAACAGGCTTGAGGCAAAACAAATCCCTGGAGCGATTCGGGATCACGGAGTCGATCGGATTTTTCTTTTCCAAAATGAAGAAGCCATCCGGCTCTCCTTGCAACCAAGCGCATGAAATCAAACTGCTTTTTGGGCAGAATTGCTTTGGGATTAGTTCACGCGATCTGTGAAGATTTGCCATGCTGACAGAGCTCCAAGAGAAGGATCTCCAGTGTGCAATGCATTTGCTGCCCAGCCTGGAAGCAGTCAACCAACAGTGCAGGGAAGGCTCGGCTTGGTGCCTCAAGAAAGCATGTAGCAGCGGCAGCGGCTATGGCTGTTTAGGTCTGGGACACCGCGGTTCACAGATCAAGAATCCAGACCAGGCTACTCCAGCCTGCAGTACACCCAAAGGCTCCCTACATGAGCTGAGAAGATTTCTGAGACACAATAGCTGGGGTGGATATAGCAAGCAGTCCTATGCTAGAAGTTATAACATCCAAGACTTAGTGTGCAGGGAAGTTTCTTAGATTGGGAGCACTACTGCTAGGTGAAGAAGGTGGTTTGAGCTTCGCAGCTCTGACACACGGAGCAGAATGGGCCAGCCACTGTGCCAGAGCCTCACAAGTGTGATAGACTGGAAGATTTACAAAACAATGGGACCTATGTTTTGTCTAAATATAAAGAGGAACATCTTGTGAAGTGGCCGGCTATACACCTGAGTGTTTCCATTTCTAGGGCTTTTTAAGAAGAGGCTGCACGTCACTTCCCCATGGATGGTTTAACTGGTTCACCTGCATGTTGTAGTAGAGGACTTCACTAGATGATCCTAGTCATTCTTTTTGATTTTACAATACCTGTAGGACAGGGGTGTCAAACTCACATCGTCACAGCGGCGTCACATGATGTATCGGGACTCCCCCCCCTTTGCTAAACATGGGGGGGGGGGCAGCATGTGATGCATCCAGCCCACAGGCTGCGAGTTTGATAACCCTGCTGTAGGAAATGACCAGGCTGAGAGCCCGAGGGAGGGATCAAAAGTATCATCAGTCAGGAGTCCCTTTGCACCCACAAGATATCTAAAGTCCAGATCATCGTGAATTCCTTATTTACCCTCCAATTGCCTTAACCGTTAGTAGTTCAGATTCTTGCAGAGAGCTTAAACTTAACAATAACTCTTTTATGCCCGTTTGAACTGCCTGGATCTCCTGACTTCTCTGGTGCTTGACGGTACCCAACAACATAATAATACAAAGGCCCACATAACTCTCTGAATCATAAACTGCCCCTATTATGGGCTGCGTTGTGGGACAGGAGAGGTGAAAACGAGAGTGGCTAGAGTTTTCAACTCAGTCCGCTGTTTTGAGTACAGCCAATGTTGGCCAACTCAGAGCAGGTGCTGACCATTTTTTTAGAGACATTCAGCCCTCTTTTAAAGATTGGCAAAGCCTTGAGAGATTTCAGGCAGCAATGTTAACACCCCACAAGATTTCAGCTGTTGTTTTCTTTTTTTTACATCTAGGTATTTTACGAAACTTCTTTCCTGTGGGGAAAGTAAAGGAAAGTGGGTGCCGGAGAGTACGTATGGACTGCCTGGCAGGTTTCCCCACTTCCTTGGGATGGGAAGAAAAGGTGGTTAAAACCTGCCCAGATATCCCTGACCTCTCCCTCTGTCCTAGAGACCATTCCCTTTGGTACAGGTAGCTTTACCAGGCTTGGCATCTGTGGCAGGCAAGAGCAGCTCGCGGAGGTGAAAATCCTTGACATCCTCAATCCAACGCAAATCTAGGAGCTGTAGGGAGGGGAAGTTGGCTGTGCCGAGGGCCGACACGGAGCACCAAGAGCAGCCTGTTAGGATGAGCTCCTTAAGGCCTGTTGGGAGAAGAGAACGTTAAGTGGGGGAAAATAGAAACTCACAAAACAAGCTGTTCCTCTCTGCTTTAAGAAACCCACTACTCCCTCCCTTGTCTTCTCACCACAAAACTCACCTTTCTACCCAAAGTTTTGATTTCTGGCTCCCAGATCACACCCTGTGATCTCGGAGCCAGACATTCCCCAACATTTCTGGTTTTGTGGATCAATGGCAGTGGGGATAGTTCACGCAAATGGCCAGCATTTACACAAGCAGCGTGCATGTGCATCTGCCACTCACGCAAGTGAGGAAACGCATGCCTGTGCATATTTGCTTCTCGGCCATTTCCCCGGCAAATCCGTCGTAGCCCACAGGTTGGGAGATCCCTGCTTTACAAGGTTTCCTGGAATGCTCTTCTCTTTCTTGTGGGCCAAACCTTTTCTTTATCCCGTAAAGCGAGATGCTTTTACTCTTGCCCTCAAATTCCATCCCTTCCCACTGTGTCAAGGCTAAGTTCTCAGCCGCATCCCTGCCTCCATTTGAGAGGATGCGGGGGTGGGTGGGTGGGGGAGGAAAACCGCAAGGATTCAGAACTATTAAACCTTAACAAACCTTCCCTGTCCACACAGATAGCTTAAGATTGTTGATTGTGGTTTTTGGCCACATACAGAAAAGCAGTGGCATTCTCAACCAATCAAACAGAATAAAGCTGGAAGGGACCTTCGCGATCGTCTAGTCCAAACCCCTGCACAAATAGGAGACCCTTTGCTATTTCAGACAAATGACTGTCCAGTCTCTCCGGTCCTTATGCCACCCATCTTGTAAATTTGCAAGATTCTTTTTTTCCCTTCCATGTATATACTTGAATTAGACTGTGATATTTCTCTGTGTCATATATGTATGTGTGTTTGGTGTGTCTGTGTGTGTTGTGAATAATGGTTATCTTTTGAGAGCTGAATGGGTGGAGGTAGTTGATTTGCGGTGGCGACCCCTAACAGGAGCAGCCAAAAGAAGAATGCAACGGAATTTCATTTTAATGTATGTTGATTAGTTTGCATTTAAAGTGACAATAAAGTTTTGTTCTATTCTATTCCATTCCACTCTTTCTTAAAAACCTCCAACGATGGGGCACCCACAACTTCTGAAGGCAAAGCTGTTCTACTGGTTGATTGTCCTCACTGGTAGGAAGTTTATCTGTAATTCTAGGTTGCTCTTGTCTTTGATTAGTTCCAATCCCACCACCAACACCACTTCTCATTTGAATTAGGGCAGGAGTGGAAAACTCAAGGCCCATGGGCCGGATCCAGTACATGGGATGCTTAAATCCGGCTTGCAGGGCCAACCTGGGAATATCAAAGGACAGGCCTATAGTGCCTTTGCTGGTGAAAATGAACTGAAAAATGGCCCAAAAACAGCTGAAAAACGGCCTGAAAAAGGACCGAAAACTGGGCCAAAAATGGCAGAAAACAGGCTGAAATACGGCCTAAAACCAGGCAAAAGATGGGACAAAAACTGGGCCAAAAATGGGCCGTGCGAGGCCCCATATGCCCATTTTGGTGGGTTAAGTGCTGTAGGAGGCACCTGTCTCATCTCCCACTCCCCCTATTTCCTGCGCAGCCCCCCCCCCCTTCACCGGCCTGCAGAGGAGAACTACAATGCTGGTCTGGCCCTCAAACAAATCCAGTTTGACACTCCTGAATTAGGGCATCCAGGGTCATCACTGCAGTGGAAATTAGCCTGGCGCAGGTTCTTTGCTTCTTGAATTTGTTTCAAAATTAAGAATTTCCTGTGCCCAGAAATTCTGGCTATCTGTCCCTTGTCCTTTGCCTAGACACTGTTCAATTACCTTTTCGGTACATCCAGACTGACGCAAAGTGCAGGATTCAGACCGCGAAAAAGCTCACTCTACAATGCCAATCCCCAATCCTAAGGGGTTAAGTCAACTTAAAAAGGGGGAGCCTTGAGGACTTTGCTCAGGTTTTAAACAAATTCACTTTTCTTTAAATCAATATGCAGAGTTGAATACTCTGGGATAACCCTTTGGAATTTGCGTTTCTTGATTCAAACACATCCTTGGTTCCAGATGGACTAAATCTTGTGAGGTCTGGCTTCACTCTAGCTAGGCCTCGGTTTACGACCGCAACAGAGCCCAAAATTTATGTTGCTAAGCATGACATTTGTTACAGTGAATTTTGCCCCATCTTATGACCTTTCTTGTTAAGTGAATCGCGACAGTTGTTAAGCTAGTAACACATTTGTTAAGTGAATCTGGCTTCCCCAATGACTTTGTCAGAAGGTCGCAAATGGGGATCACAGGACTCTGGGACACTGCAACTGTCATAATTGCCAAGCATCTGAATTTTGATCATGTGACCATGAGAATGCTGCAATGGTTGTTAAGTGAGAAAAACTTTTTATCAATGGTTAGACAAAAATAAAAAATAATTCTGAATAGAAAGCATAATAGAGATATAACAAGTTGTCATAGAGGAATGAATAATACAAGATGTGGAAGAGGTATTTTATGATATTATATGTTAGGATAAATTAGGGTATAATTTTAATGTTATGTTATATAAAGATAGCAGATGTTGATAATAGATATGTACACTCAAACGGCGCACGAAATGATGGAGAATATAAATATGTATGAAAAATATAGTATTTTTAAAAAAGTGAGAAAAAGTCAAAAAAGTCACTTTTCCTGGTGCCGTTGTAACTTAAAACGGTCACTAAACGAATGGTTCTAAGTCAAGGACTACCTGTAGTGATTTTGGCCAGGTTTTTTTTGTTTTGCTTTTTTAATGTGGGGGATTCTCATCGCTGGGTGGCATTGGGGAGTTCTGAAGAATTGTCAAACCCGTGAACAACTGGATCTGGACATAAAATATAAGTGCTACCACTTCATGTCTTGCAGCTGAATCAGATGAGGAGGTAGCGTGGGAGTTAGGGTCGGCGGCAAGGAGGGGGAAGAGGGAATGGAGCTGGCAGAGAGAGAGAGAGGGAGCCTGGGCTGTCCATCATCCCCCAGATGAAGTTAATATCCCCCAGGTCTGGAGGCAGCTGATGAGGAAGAGGAGAAACAGCTGGGTCCAGTGCCTGATGCGCAGATGCCCAGAAGGCAGAGAGGAGAGCAGTGGAGATCTATGGGCCGGTCCTTGGGAAGGAAGAGCCACCAATGCTAGAGAAGCCCACCCTAGAGCCACCCCTGCTAGTGAAGCCCCACCCTAGAGCCACCAATGCTAGTGAAGCCCCACCCTAGCTCTGGGGATAAAAGGCAGGGGGCGGAGATGAATAGATGTGGCAGACAACTATTCATCTTCTGGCCAGCCGGGTTTGTTAGCCTGCTGTGTGTGTGAGAGAGACACTTTTTGCCAGGGCTGCTGGTGCTCCTAATAAAAGCAATCTTTGAGTTCACTTCCGAGGGTTGGTCGTGTTTGGGGAGCTGGGTGAGAGCACTCCCCTAAGCCTTCCCCTGCTCCCAATTCGACCCCCAAATACCTTGCAACCTGTTCAGGAGCCACATTAGCTGCTTCTTGGAGATGTTGGTCCAGCTCAGATCAAGACTGGCTGGCTGTCGTCGGATGATTCCGCTCAGCATGGAGGGAGTGATAGATTTCCGATGGCTCAAGTCAATGTACGTCCAAAGCCGCTTGTCACAGCACCTGGGAGGAGTGAAGGACGGCCAAAAGGAGACAATGATTCACTGAGCTCCAGAATCCTAAGAGTTGGAAAGAATTACAGGTAGTCCTCGACATACGACCGCAAGAGAGCCCAAAACCTCTATTGTTAAGAGACATTTGTTAAGCGGCTTTCCCCCCCATTTTACAACCTTTCTTGCCACAGTGTGGTTAAGTGAAACAAGACAGCTGGTAAGTTACTTCCCCGGTTGTTCAGTAAATCTGGCTTCTCCATTGACTTTGCTCGTCAGAAGGTCGCAAAAGTTGATCACGTGACCTTTGGGACACAGCCACCATCATAAGTACGAACTGGCTGTCAAGCATCTGAATTTTGATCACACGATCATGGGGATGTGGCAAAGGTCATAACTGTGGAAAACAGTCGTACGTTCCTTTTTTTCAGCACCGCTGCTACTTTGAACGGTCATTAAATGAACTACTGTCAAGTATTGAAATACCTGTATTTCTGATTCCTCAATGGCAGAATCCAAATGAAAGCATCCCAGAGAGATGCCTTTGGAAGGTGCGGGAATTTCATTCACCGGAGGCTTTCCAGAAGAGACTGGACTGCCATTTGTCAGAAATGGTGTAGAATCTCCTGATTGGGCAGAGGGTTCCACTACATGACCTAAAAAGTCCCTTCCAACACTGTTAATCTGTTAGATTTGTTAGATCAGGGGTGTCAAACTCAATTTCATTGAGGGCTGCATCAGGGTTGTGTTTGGTCTTGCGGGGCCAGGGTGGGCAAAGCCAGCTTGACATCACTCCTGTCGGGGGCGCCGGTGGTAGCCCGAGCGCTCTGCCAGTGAAAACAGGCTCCCGAGCTCCATTTTCGGCTGCCATGGCCTCCTGCAACCCTCTGCCAGTGAAAACGGAGCTCAGGAGGGCCATACCCAGGAGCCTGTTTTCACTGGCAAAAGCATTGCGGGCCGGTATTTCGCTGTTTCCAGGGTGGCCCCGCGGGCCAGATCTAAGTACCCCCATGGGCCAGATCCAGCCCCCGGGCCTTGAGTTTGACACCCTTGTGTTAATGGTTGCTCAGCCTCCATTGGAACGCATGCATTGAAGGTCTTCCCACCACTTCTCGCTGCTTCCACTGATTGAACTGCTTTTATAGTTAGGCGCTTCTTTCCTAGCAGTGAACTGAAATTTGCCACCTTATAACTTAAATTCACAATATTTTGGATATTGGAGACTGGATTCTGGAAAGTTTGGGCTCTTCTTGATGTCTTTTCAAATACTTGAAGAATGCTACAAGATCCCCCACCCTTTTCTGATCATACCCAGATTTATACCAGCCTCTCTCTCTCTCTCTGTAGGGCTTATTTTCAAATCACCTAAAAAAATTTTTTTTTGCTGCTCTTTCTTGTTACAGTGTGGTCCCCCAAAATTAAACACAGTGTTCAAACTAGATTCGAACAAAGCAGGACCAAAGCAAACAATGGCTTCCCATGATTTGGAAAGTACACCTCTTACTAACAGCAATCCAAAACTGCACTTTTACATCTCATTGCTGGCTCGTCATCCAAAAATTATTTCAGAAATTGTGTTACTGAGCCAGATATACCCTCTTCTCCACTCCCTCACCCTCCCCGGTACATCCACTCTTTCTGAACAAAATTTAACTTATTTGGGTTAAATTTCATTGTGATGGGGTTTTGGTAGATTTGTTCCTCTTATCAAGGCTGAATTTAGTTTCTCAAGGATATATGAGATAAGCCTGTTTTTTGGCTGCGCTTACTGCATTTTTGAGTGATTTTTGCCAGCTGCTATATATTGTATTGTTTTTTTTTTCCCTACAGACTTTTTACCTACTTTTAATATGGTTAGCCTCCCTTGCACTTGAAATGGTTATACCAATCTAATAAAATATACAAAATAAATACATTACCCATGGAAAAACAAAAATTAACTTTTGCCTTGGCCCCATCTGTTACTGGGGTGATGTGTGGTCTGTGAGATGCTCTTCAAAATGCAAATGGAGCCATCTGCATAAAAGTTATGTATCCCTCAATTAAAACTCTGATTCATTAATCAGCATACTGTATTCTGAGGGGGCACAAAGTTATTTTCAGAGGCAGGCACATAAAAAGATTGCCTTTATTCTATTTGTACGACGCTGTTGAGGTCAGCTGGAGCAGAAGCATTTATATTTTATGACATATTATTATAGAAATAAGTCTTCAACATTGACATGCTGTCTGTGCTGGGTAGTTTTTCAATATGGAGAGAAATCATTCCATACGAAGACGGCCGTGGCATGAATAAATGGTAATTCCCTGGTATTTAAGGAGCATCACATGTGACATGATGCACAAAACAGGTCAGGGAGTACTGTATTTTTCAGCGTATAAAATGCACTTCCCAATCCCACAAAAAGTGGGTGAAAATGTCTGTGCATCTTATACAGTGAATGTTGCCGAAGCCCTGCCTGCCCACCGGCCATTTTTGGGGGCCTCCACACAGCCCATTTTTGGGCTTTTTTCAGCCTGTTTTGGGGGCTTTTTCTGGCCTGTTTTCGGGGCACTTTTTGGTCTATTTTGGGGAGTTTTTTTCAGAAAAATGGACCCAAGAAGCCTCAAACGGGCAAAAAAAAAAAATCCTCGAAAATGGGCTGAAAAAGCCCCCAAAAACAGGTTTTATAAAGCCTAAAAAACGGGCTGAAAATGCAGCATGCAGAGGCCAAAAACTTTTTTGTTGCTGTTTTCTTCTTCTAAATCTAGGTGCGTCTTATACTCAGGTGCATCTTATACGACAAAAAACACAGTAACGTGCAGAGATGTACAATGCAGAACTCTCCCTGGTGCTTGCATATAAATTGTCCCTATGTAACCTCCATGTTAATTGCTACAAGTTTTTAATGTTGCAGGATCCAATTTGGGTCGGTCACCGGGACCAAAGGTTTAGCCTTCCAAGCTTTCAGACTCATGCTGGAGCCCATCTTTGGGGAATTTTTCTCTTACCTTTCTGTTCACCTGAGGATGAACTCCAGCACGAGTCCTAAAGCTCAGAAGACTAAACCTCTGCTCCCGGTGACTGATTCTCTCCCCCTCCCCCCCAAACATTACCCTGAGACATATGTATTTGCCTTCATTGGTGAGCTTTTAATGCCATTAGCAGTTGACCTCATCATGGATTCCTGGGTATATATGAGCCGTGGTGGCGCAGTGGTTAGACTGCAGTACTGCAAGCTACTTTTGCTGACTGCTGGCTGCAGTTCGCAGTCTGGCTCAAAGTGGACTCAGTCTTCCATCCTTCCGAGGTGAGTAAAATGAAGACCCAGATTACTGGGGACAAATATCCTGACTCTGTAAACCGCTTAGAGACAGCTGCAAAGCACTGTGAAACAGTACAGAAGTCCAAGCGCTATTGTTATTTTTAACTCTGCCCACTGCCAGGAGTTCGATCCTGACCAGGCTCAAGGTTGACTCAGCCTGGTGGCCACCTGTCCAAGTCCCCACACCAACCTGCTCCGCTTCTCTAGCCAGATGCATTGCTCATCGTAAGTATGCAGTAGGCTAGGCTTGTAAGGCTGGCGCGAAGTGTTAACATGTGCATATTAGTGCAATATATTAGAATGTAATGTTATGCACATGTATGCATAGAAGGTTGTGTGTGTGTGTGTTGTTAGTATGATTTACTGGGGTCAGCAATTTTGTTCTCTCACTGTGTTTGTGTTTGTACTGTATGAGCCTTGGTGGCGCAGCAGTTAGAGTGCAATACTGCAGTATGTCTGCTGATTGTCGGTTCGAATCCCACCAGGCTCAAGGTTGACTCAGCCTTCCATCCTTTCGAGGTTGGTAAAATGAGGACCCAGATTGTTGGGGGCAAACATCCTGACTCTGTAACCACTTAAGAGACAGCTGAAAAGCACTGTGAAGCAGTATATAAGTCTAAGTGCTTTTGCGATTGTTAATTCTGCCCACTGCCAGGAGTTCGATCCTGACCAGCTCAAGGTTGACTCAACCTTCCATCCTTCCGAAGTGGGTAAAATGTGGACCCAGATTATTGGGGGCAAACATGCTGACTCAGTAAACTGCTTAGAGAGGGCTGTAAAAGCACTGTATATAAGCGGTATATAAGCCTAATTGCTATTGGTATTCACATGTGCCGTTTTTCTCCCTCCCTTCCTTCCTCTTCGTTCAACAGAACATGCTTGTTGAACCCGAGGCTCTTATCCCACTGGAAGGAAGGAAGGGCCCGGCCAAACAAAGTGGATCAAGACAGCCTTGAGGCCTTGATGTTCATTGCAAGGAAATAGGCTAGGAGGCAGCTGTCAAATTCGATCCCATGGCCTCTTCTCCCCTGTTTATCGCTCTGTTGTTCCTCGTGACCCCCCGCCTACTTCTCTAGCTTGCCAGATCAACCTTTCCGCTGGCCTGCTCGCCCGCCTCGTGCGCTCACTCACCAACGGCTCCAGGTCCGGCACACCCTCATGCAAACGCAGAGCTCCCGATAGCTGAGGTACTGGAAGACGGCCAACCAAATGTCCCGCTGCACAATATGGTCAGAGCCGCTGTCCAAGGGCAGGGAGTCAGGTTCAGGGCTGTCCGGGGGAGGCCGGATCACGTGCCTCTCCAGCTGCAGCAGAGGCTTGGGAGGGGACGGCACCAAAGGCCAGTTCAGAAACTGTGTCCGGGCTACCATGCGGAGCCCTGTCTGTCCGGCAGGCCGGCCGGCTTTCCGGCCTCCCGCCTGCTGCTTGGCCCGTTCGCTCCCCCTGCTGGATGGGCGATGATTGTTCTCCTTCTCCTGAGAGTTCCCCCGAGCTTTCGGCTGCTTCCCGTTACGTGTCGTCTCCGAGCCGCCGTTGCGCCGCCCACCCTCCTCTTCGTCCTCCTCCTCCTCCTCGTCTTCCTCACTGGCACTGAAACCCAAGGCAGCCAAGCGCTGCGAACGGGTGGCCGGGGAGGTGGCTCGGCTTGACACCCCTCCACTCGAACCATCGGAGCCCCGCGAATCCGTGTCGGAATCCGAGTCCGAACTGGAACTGGAACTGCTGCTGTTCTTCACCCGCTCCAACATCTGGCACATCTGCTTGAAGCGCTCCAACTTTTCCCGCTGATGGGACTTGTCTGTCTGGGCGGAGGGCTCCAAAGGCCCGGGTGGTCCCTTTGGTTTCTGGCAGGAAAAGGAAAAGAGGTTGGTGAAAAACCTTTACAACAACCTATTCAGTGCAGGCTGTCCTCGACTTACAACTGTTCATTTTGCAACTGACCGTCTGAAGTTACAAAGGCACCGGAGGGACTAATGGCCGTTTTTCACGCTTTATGACTGTTGCCGCATTCCCCAGGGTTACATGGGATCAAAATTCAGGCACTTGGCCACTGACTTCATATTTATGATGGCGACACTGTCCCGGAGGTCATGTGATTCCTTTTTGCGCTCTTCTGACAAGCAAAGTCAATGGGGAAGTCAGTTTTGCTGAACAACCGTGTTACTAACTGAACATGATTCACTTAACAACTGTGGTGAGGAAGAAAATCATAACATGGGGCAAAACTCACTTAGCAATTGAATAAGGCAGCATCAGAAATCTTGGGATTTGGATCGTAAGTCAAAGACTACCTATAACTGCTTAATTTGGCTTTTTGCAACTTTGTCTCTTCTTCCTTGTGACTGACAGTATCCACTAATACAGGTACAGCCATATTTTATTTTTTTTTGGGAGGGGGGGGGAACAGGACAATGCCAGGATAGAAAAAAAACTTGTTAATATCTCAAATCTTCCTTCCCCTTTTGTCCTTAAAGTAGTCAGCAAAATGAAAGCTAGACATTTGGATTTCCTAGTATTAATTAATGGGGGTTTTAAATTGGTTTTTAAATCTTATAATTTTAATTTTTTTATTCAACCACCCATTTAATTCTTTTTGTTTTAAAATTGTTATTAATTTATTGTTTTTAGATGGTTGTACACCACCCCGAGTCCCTTTTCGGGAGAGGGGCGGTATATAAATGGAATAAATCTAAATCTTAATAGGAGGAATCTTTAGGGTATCTACACTTTTTTTCCTTGCTCATATAAAACCATACGCCCTTCCCGGGAAAACACAAAAAAAGGACAATACCGCTTTGCAACTCCAAGGCAAAAACCTCATCCACGCTCCTTTTTCATTTTTAGGCCCACTTGATAAATAAAAATTTCCAGTATGAGAAGGCAACCTTTAGTTACACTAATAAGTCAAGGCTACTAAGAAAGTGTTATCTATGGGACCGCCAAACAAAAAACAGCACCCCGTGATTCCGATTGGCCAGATACATAAGGGGAACATAGGGTAGAAAAGTAAAATAAAGGTAACTTTGCAATAAATAAAACGGCCGGCAAATTCCCCAGAGCTCAACTTTTAAGAAGCGGTAGGCAATTGTTTAAAGCCAACCACGGACAGACCCAGCACTGAAGGCCAAAAACTGGACTTTTAAAAAAAATATTTTTAATACATCATGGTCTGCCTGAAGGTTGTTTTTTTTTTATTATGATAGAGAAATTATAAATCAAAAAGCATGTGAAATCATGCCACTCTCCTACTACAAGCTAAAAAAAATAAATACATTATTTTGCTGCTTTAGTGGATTCGTTGCGTACTACTCGGGGACCATTTCTCCTGAGATCGGCAGCCATCTAATAAATCTGATTAAAAGTCAAAACAGAGACGCTTCTAATCCTTGATGGGCCTTCAAGAAGGGGAGCATTTCTTTCTCATCTGGTGGTGCATCTATGCCCACTTTGAGATCATTCACGGCAGGATGCTGTGGCCAGATCCTGAGAAAAGGGGCTTATCATCGCAATACACCTAGAATACTGCATCCAGTTTTGGTCACCGCACTATACAAAAAAAGATGTTGAGACCCTAGAAAGAGTGCAGAAAAGGACAACCAGGATGATCAGGGGACTGGAGGTTAAAACATATGATGAATAGTTGCAGAAACTGGGCATGGCTGGTCCTGTGAAGAGAAGGACCAGGGGAGACATAATTCCAATATTTGAGGGGCTGCCACAGAGAGGAGGGGGTCAAGCTATTTTCCTTGTCTGAAGGCCAGACAAGGAATAATAGATGGAAACCAATCAAGGAGAGTTTCAACCTGGCAATAAGGAACAATTTTCTGACAGTGAGAACACAATCAACCACTGGAACAGAAGTTGCCTTCAGAAGTTGTGGGAGCTTCATCACTGGAAGCTTCCAAGAAGAGACTGCCATCTGCCAGAAATGGCATAGGGCCGTGATGGTGAACCTATGGCACAGGTGCCACAGGTGGCACACAGAGCCATCTTGCTGGGCACACAAGCTGTCGGCCAACTTACCTCCAGCTGAGCACGCACATGCGACCGCGCATGCACGCATGCACGATCGCAGAGACCCAGCTGGTCTTCGGACCTCTGCTGTGCATGTGCGTGATTGCAGCAGGAAATCCAGCTGGTCTTCGGAGCTCTCCCTGCGCATGCACACACGATTGCTCATGTGTGCGTGAGTGCCTGCGTGCCGCGCACGTGCATTACACATGCAAAAGCTGCATGCATGCGCAGATGGTGCAGTTGGAGCACATGGAAGAACCGCACACAAGTGTGGTTGGCACGCACAAAGCGCGTACTTTTCGGGTCTTGGTAAGTAAAAGGTTCGCCACCACTGGTGTAGGGTTTCCTGCCTGAGCGGAGGGGGGGTTGGACTGGATGACCTCCGAGGTCCCTTTCCAACTATGTTATTCCATAACAGCATTCATTCTTCTTCTTACTTCCCCAATGGCTAGTGCTACAAATGGCCCATCTTCCATGAGTACAGCTCCTTCTAGAAGCCCAAGAAAAGCGGAGCAGAGCATGGAAAAGGGACACCCATGGAAAGCTATCTAAGCCACGTTACACAGACGCATCTAAACACCAATGCTAGTTCCGTGCTCAGAACGCGGCATGCGACATCACGGCGGAAGAAGTGCTGGAACCCAGGGGGATGTGAATCTTGCATTGCTACCAGAAATCAACCCTGCACTCTTTTTTAACAGACAGGTTAAAGAAATCACAGCCCTGTGGTGTTCACACAACATATTCAGCCACAAACCAGACATGGGCAGCCACGCCCTTCAAACCCACGTACCCAGGTGGGAAAGACAGGCAGGAGCCTTGAAAGACCCCTGCCAGTTAAAAACAAACAAAATCTGCTTTCCCAAACCACAAGGAGATGAATAAGGTGGACTTGCCAACTTTGTTTCTATCGCACCCGCACAAAAATTCACGCACACGCACGAATACTAAGCACTGCCCAATCTTGCCATGCACCACAACTGTAAACGGACAAACCAGAAACAGCCGGGTTCCCCAAGAGGCCGAGTCAAACCCAAGCAACGGGGGCTCAACAAAGCTAAGCAGAAAATCACACCCCTGCAAAGCAGGCCTCCTGCCAGGCCAACTCAAAGCAAGGAGGAAGTAATGAACAGAGAGAGCAACTTTGTGCAGAGACCACCAACCTCTCTTTACCAAAAGCAAACCTTTGGGTGCCAAACACACACTTGTTAAGCACGAGGCAAGAAATGATCACAGGTGGACCAAGGTCGCAAGAACACTTGTGCCCTCAAAACACTGAAGGTTGCCCATCCTGGTAGACAAAAGTGGTCCATTTTGCAAAGGGGGAAGAGGGGACGAGTAGAGTAGAGTAGAGTAGAGTAGAGTAGAGAGTACAGTAGAATAGAAT
>JAEANM010002991.1:0-23257 GCA_017656035.1 Myanophis thanlyinensis | reverse complement strand
TTATTATTAATTAGATTTATATACTGCCCCTCTCCTGAAAGGGACTCCAGGCCCCTATTTATCGTCATTGCTCTTCTCTGAATTCTGAGAGAATTCAAACACAGAAAACCAATGCATTTCTTGGATCAATGGAAATACGAGTTACACTTATTAATTTGTATCCCCGTCTTTATCGTCTTTACAAATTACTCAAGGCAGCAAACTATATCTACCTTCCTCCTCCTATTTTTTTTTACACAACCACCACCACCTGTCAGGTAAGTTGGGCTAAGAGCGAGTGACTTGCCCAAAGTCACCCAGCTGGCGTTCATGGCTAAGGCAGGACGAGAACTCAGGGCTCACAGATTCTAGCCTGGTGCCTTAACCAAACTATCTCTCATTTAACATGTAACTCAAACTAAGTAATTCATAACGAGCTAAACATATTTCATATTTCAGTAAGGAAGAAAAAAGCCTTCAGTGGTAAATAAGGAGAAAAGCAGGGATTCTAAAGGCAAAAGTCCCACAAACGGCCATTTAAATTTGGTTGCAATATACAACAGAATTTAAAGTTTCCCATATGTTGATTTTTTAATAGCAGAGAACAATCAAATCAACCTTATAACAGACTAAGGAATATACAATTAAAGACTTTAATTGTATTTTAATTTAATATGCTTCCATACTGAAACCCAAAAAGCAGAATCCCCCACAGGGTGGGCCTCCTCGGGGTTCCACTGTCTGGACGGTGTCGTCTGACATTCCCGTGGGTTCAAGCCTTCTCTGTGGGGGCACCCTCCCTCTGGAACGAATTGCCCCCAAAGATCCGGACCATCACGGACCTTCCGGCGCGCATTAAAAACCTATTTATTTCAACAGGCCGGTCTGGCCTAGTACTCAGTGGGGGTTTTAAATTTTAAATTGCTTTAAATTAGTTTTTAAATTTTAAATTTTAATTGTTTAAATTTTTTAACTGTTTCTATTTGAATTGGTTTTAATTTGATTAGTTAGCCACTGTATTTATTTAAATTTTAATTTAGTTTTAAATTGTTACATATCTGTGTTTTTTAATGGGCTGTACACCGCCTCGAGTCCTTCGGTAGGGAGGCGGTATAGAAATCAAATAAACATAAACATAAAAAAACCTCACCCGGACAATAAGAATCCATTTGATCAAAGACAATCCAAATCCACAGATTGCACCATATCTTCCTGCTATGGTGTTAGTTATACAGAAGGATAAGCAAAATCCAATCCAGTTGAAAATGAATGCCACTAAAAGAAAAAAAAAACCACACACACAATTTTTTGTTAAAACTTGACTTAAAACGGGAGAGCATTTGAGAATTTAAATGTTTTTTTTTTTTCCAAATGGAAGGCAATTATTAACAGTGAAAATACTTGGGCTAGAGAATTGATATCAAGCGATGGAAAGCAAACTATTATCACCTCTAGATCTTGTCAGCGGGAAGCCAATGTGAAATTTAAAAAAAAAAAGATTTAAAAAACAGTCCTTTGGTGTTCTTGCATGAGATATTATATTTCAGATAAGGAATTGTAACCAAGATCTGGATGAGAACTGCAAGACTGAAGCTTCTTAATGAAGTGTATCCTAGTGAGAGAGTGGAATCCATGGATTGGGATATGGAAACCTGACGAAGAAACCAGTGTTTGATTGCGAACAGATTTTTGGCTTCAACGGCTGGTGAAATATCACGAGTGCATGAGTTATGTTTAGATCCTGCCTGATGCCAAAAAAAATCATAGAAATATACTGTGGGAATTAGTGGAAAATATTGGTTTCTATCAACTTTCTCCCACGTGAAGATGGGAGGTTGAAAAATGAACCTTTTCCTCTTTTTGAGATGAATGCCATCTCCGTTCATCCTCTATACTTACAGCAACACTGGAATATCTGTGCTATGGCTCAGCAATCACATTGTCTTCTAATGTATTAGTGTTTACCAAAATCTACAGAATTGGAAAAGGTAGAAAACAGGCATCTCAAGGATTGTCTATGCCAGATTTGTTTACCTTTGTGTTAAGAACAATGTTTGACCTCTCCTTTTGGGAGTTAGGCAGGTAGTGAATGGAGATGATAATAATGTAGGCGTTTCTCTTGGTTCAGAGAACTTTCTACTGCTAAGTTTATTGAGCCGCGGTGGCACAGTGGTTAGAGTGCAGCACTGCAGGCTACTTCTGCTGACTGCCGGCTGCCTGTAATTTGGCAGTTCAGATCCCACCAGGCTCAAGGTTGACTCAGCCTTCCATCCTTCCAAGGTGGGTAAAATGAGGACCCAGATTGTTGGGGGCAAGATGCTGACTCTGTAAAGCTGCTTAGAGAGGGTTGTAAAGCACTGTAAAGTGGTCTATAAGTCTAAGTGCTATTGCTATTGTGTTAATATCGGCATTTCAATCTGTAATTTTAGGCCTCTCTCTAGATGGCTTTATAGTTGCCATGGCTTATAATTGGTGTTAATTTTTAAAATATGCTTTTAGCATGTCACTATGGGAATGTACATTAAAATAAGTTTCTTTAAAAAAAACACATGTCCCTTATGATTTTTGTATGCATAAATTATGGGGAACAAGGCAATTGCTGTATATCTTCACTCTCAGCAGAAGGTATTTGTAAAAAAAAGACTCACAAAGGTTATCTTAAATATTTCAGGGAGCATATTTTATGTATTGCATTGTGAAAATATATAAACCAGACCTTCTTTTAAGAGTCCATTTTTATCTTGTTAATCAGTTTACAAGGTTTACTATTTATCCAGGATATGCACTCGGTCCATTGCCATTTATAGAAATATTAATCAGCAGGAATATAATTTTATTCCCATATTGCTACAAGTCTTAGATCTTTAAAGTTGTAATGAACACATTTGTCACAAGGTGGCAGTCGCATACCACAAATGGATTGCAACCAGTTTCACTACAAATTATATTTCAAAGGCATGCATGTAGAAATAAACGTTTTCTCTCCATCAGCAAGAGATAACATAAGGAGCTTAAGTGACAAACATCTACAGTTATTCAGTACATTTTTTCCAATTATTCTGCAATAGGGGAAAAACTTAATTGAAATTATTAACTGAAAATATACATTTCCAGCATTTTCAGGGAAGACCGTCATTAGAGGAAACTCAATTGAAATTATTAACTTTCAGCATTTATAGCAAAGACAATCATATTTTCTCAAACCCACTGCCATATCCCACCAGCACCTCTGCCTTCCTATCAGTAGTGCATATACATCTATCTACCCCCCCCCCCGAGAAATATTCTCCTTTAAACGAAAGTAATTTAAAGCAATAATAAAAAAATTACTGACTGAAAAAAGCCAACATAAAAATGCCATCATTCCCCACACGGAGTTGGTCTGCATCACTGAAGTCATCTCTTGGGGGATATTCTTCTTCCTTTAAGAGGACAAAAAACACATTTTAACAGAACAATAATCAGTAAGGTTTTGTAAATCAAAACTTTTTGCAGGAGCAGGAATCTATGTATAAAAGCAAGGATGCATTACTGAAGGGGTGTATTTCAATTATCCAGTTACATCAGATGTAAATTTGTCATAACCCTTCATTAAAATCAAATCAACAATGTATCTTCAACATGCATCTTACATTGCATTTATCATTAGCAGGTATAATGTTCGTTTTCTTGGGACACTCCTCTCAAGAACATTATTGTTGTAGGGAATAAAATATTCTCTAGATTTCCTCTTCCAATGGTAAGCCAGCCACTAGGCTTTTAAAAACAGCACACTTTTAACTGTTTTCATTTTGTGACTTGAAACTTTTTCTTTTTTTTTATATGTGAAAGCTGGAATAATCGTGAGTTTCATGCACGCCATTCGAAAAAGGCAAGTATATTTTTATAAGGTGTAATCCCTGGCTGCCATTTATAACACGTATACTATTTATTTATTTTATTTTATTTTTATTTTGCCCTAATGTATGTCCATTGGCGAAGTATTTCACTAGACACATTCAATTAACATTTTCCCACAATGTTTAACGGAAACCAAGTAAGAATATAATAATATCTAAGATCATTCTTAGGGATACAAAGGAAAAGACACTAGGCTGACAAGATTATTGGTTACTGAAAATATATTTACAAGGCAAACCAATAAGGAACTAACCATGAAACCCAAATGTTTTTATCTACATGTTAGCTATAGTGGGGCTATGCGAATGATCCATATGGGAAGGATGTGATACTTCAGAATTTGATAACACTGACAAATTAAAAAATACAGTAAGCATACAACTAATACTTCACTCAAATTTTATATCCTCTAGTTCTGAGGCATGCAGCACGTGGCCATCCAAACATGCAACAACAATAGTAAAACTATCACAACATTCAGTCCACACAAATACTCAAAGCATTCTAAAATTATGATGCTTTGCTGATATTCAAACACCAGAGGGTGCTAACATCCTAAAAAAAAGTTCCATGAAGTTGTCTAGGCAGGCCCCCATATATTTGTTTTGTCTCTCCCACCATTATAAATTGTATAAAGCAGTTTATCTGCATGCAATTTCAAAGAACTAAAATTTATAGCACAACACGGAAGCTGTCCCTCTACCCAAATAATCTCTGTTTTTCACTTTGAAATACAAATATGCAGGTGAATAGTCAGCAGAATTATGCAATTTTAGAAAGCATGCACTTTATCTTTTGAACCAAGGTAAGCTGTTACGCTATTTAAAGTGGGTTTTTTTTTTAATCTACTCAGTGTATGTTTTTTTTTTTAAAGTGGGAATTATTCTTAAACACTATGTTTATTTCTTTAAAAAGACTTTCAAGAAACGGAAGTAGTATCCTTTAAAGCTTATTAAATTCATGTATCACTTTCTACACTCCAAAAATATTGAAATAAAATCTTCATTTAAAGATTTTAATGTGCTACCTCATCATTAAAAGTTATTTGCCAAAATAAGCAATTAAACAGGCTATTTCCCTTTTAAATAACTAGAATCTTAGAATCCCTGAAATTATGTTTGAACGGGGTAAACATATAGGGGCTCATGAAATCTGGATTAGAGTACTGTAACTCTAAATTGAGATAGTCAAAATTATATGCCAACAAATGTTAATTCTTTTATAGAAAGAAGTAGAATGATTTTGCTAGTTTTTAATTAATTATTTTAACAGTAGTCTCATAATGAGTTAAAGCACTGAATTCTCTAATTATTGAAAATAGTTATCAAGTCACATCTGGATATATGACCCTTTAAATCTGCTGATCCTAATTACATGAGAAATGTATGAATAATGCACAGGTATTATTACAGGCATGACGGAATAAGAAGCACACATCTAAACTTTACACTCAGATATCCTAAGATATATTCATTTATGACTGAGATTAAATAACCAGTCACCATCGTGAAAGCTATCAAGAGATTAACTATTGTTATATGTAATTTCATTGGATTACACTATTTTTCCTTGAATATTCCAGTGAGTAGAGTCCAAGACAAACAAATATTTGATGCATTAAAGCTAACGTATTTCAGAATGGTAGAATCTGATCCGTTATTCTGGTAAACAACTAATAACTTATTCAAACAAACAAGAACAAAAAAGATTTATTATAAAACAAAACAAAGGAGTATAATTCATTCTTCAAATGGTCTCCTGGCAGAAAATTAATTGTATTGGAAACCTTATTTGCTTTTAGAAATAGTTTTTCCTCCCACAATTTCATCCAGTTGCTCCCTGTTCTGGAAATAACATCTAAAACTCTAAAATTTAAAGCTCTCTGATCGGTATTAGGTGCTACACAAATTAATACTGGGACTATTTAGTACTTTCAATTAGATCTCCAAAAGGCAGCTCAAGCATTATGTAACATCTGTGAAAAACTTCTTAAAGCACCTGTGTCCTTTCCAAGAACCAGAGTACAGGTAATTGACCTACAGCAAAGGTATCAAACTCAATTTCATTGAGGGCCACATCACGCTTGTGTTTGACCTCGGGGTGGGCATGGCCAGGGTAGCGCTCCCACGCTCTACTTTTGCTGGCAGAGGCACCGTGGGCCGGTCCTTCATGGTTTCCAGGGCGGTCCCGCGGGTCAGATCTAAGCACCCTGTGGTCCAGATCTGCCCCACCCCGGACCTTGAGTTTGACACCCCGACCTACAACAGTTTGTTTAGTGAACTGTTCAAAATTTACCACGGTACTGAAAAAAGTGATCTATGACTGTTTTTCACACTTACAACCGTTGCAGCATCTCCAATGGTCACCCGCTCAACTTGTAATCATAAGTCGAGGACTACCAATAGTTGCTGAAGGCAACCTTGTAATTCTGAAAGAAGGTACGGATGCTTTACGGCATTGGCGCATGAGTGCTCCAAAATATTTTGGGAAGGATTAAGTTCAAAGCAAAGCGTATATAATAAATACATGAATGCCTCGGAGCAGTATGGAGTGTGGGTGAGCTACCCCACTTTATTCATGGTGTCTGGCCTGCTAAGCAAAATGCCTCTATAATTATTCTCCATAAATATAATATCCTTACAGAAAATTCTTAAAATGAAGATGGAGATAAAGCCAGAGATTTTTCTTCTGGATTTAATGGAAAAACGACTTAGAATTTTTATTTTTTTTTTGGAACTTTGGTTTTACATAGGTTGACAGAATTTTTGTGCATGCACAAAAATGGAAGGACATTTCGATTCCTACCATGGACAGAAGTTGATGGAGTTGGCAGTTGATGGCCAAATTGGCTGTTTTTAATTAAAGAAAAGAATATAAGTATTTTTCTTGCTATATGGAGACCACTTCTGGACTTGGTGCTTGAGGTAGGGGGAAAAAGATGAAACTTTGATTTTGTGTTTTACGGATTAGACTGATTTTGTTACGGAAATGCCTAGTTTATATTATTTTGGAAAAGTAAAAAGTTGAGGTTCGATGTTAATGCTTTATTCTACTAAAACAGAGATAGTCGGAAGTCAACACTTTTTCTTATTCTTTTTTCTTTTCTTCTTCCCCTCCTCACTTTTCTTTCTCCCATCCTTCCCATTATGTCCTATTATTTGCTTTCATATTTTTGTATTTTATTCTATAATCTAATAAAAATGTTTTTTTTTTAAAAGCTAAATATCCTTATGAACAAAAATTAACTCATGCATAACATGTTGAAATGTGCGCTACCCTGCTTCTGTGCAGCTCATCTCTAAATAAATCTGTGTAGGACTACCCTTTGATATTTATTTAGTTTTGATTTTATTGATTCAATTGGTATAGCCGCCCATCTCAAACCAGCGAGTCTGGGTGGCGAACAATCATAAAAACAATTTAAACAGTCAAAAACACAATACAAAAAAGAAACCAAATGCAAACAGCATCCGTGTCCCGTATTCGTTTTATTGGGACTGTAATCTTACTGCATGCAATAGGACATTTCCAAACAGAAACGAACAGAACTGCAATGTAAGTCACTTTCTTTAATGAAAGTATGATAATTCATTTGAGAGGGTAATTTTATTTAGAAAAGGAAAATATATTTTTTTAAATATATATATATGACAGCTTGCCATAAATAAACTTCACTGCAAAATCTAAACTTCACAGAATGGAACCATACCTCTGGTGGACTCAGGAATATTTCATCAAACAGACTCCTAGACTCCCTAAAGTGGCCGTGCTAAGCATGTAAAGAAAATAAGACAGAAGAACTAAACGTGTGTTAAATCATCCTGCACAAGTCAAAAATTTAAAAGTGTTATCTCTGCAAATTAATTTTTACATAAAATTTAAGATACCATGAAAGTTAAAAAAACAAAAACCAAAGGACACAGAAACCCAGTAATTCAAAGTTTGAAGAAAAAAAAATTAACGGTAAATTATTCCAATTAAACACATACGGTGAATTTTCCTCAAGCATTTGTAGCTGACTCATTGCAAATATTTTTTGTATAATGGCATTACATAAAATACAATGTAATAGCATTGCATGCAATATATTTTAAGCTGATTGCTCTCCATACAAGATTATACTGCATTATTACATGCTTTCTTGGATTGCCTGGACAGTATACAGTGGTATCATAAAAATATTATTGTTAAATGCTGTATATGCACCGCATTTACAGATTAGAACCTGGAACTTTTATTCACAGCTGAACTAAAAGGAGCTAACCTGTATAAATTCCTCTACTACGTGTCTAGGAAGTTGAGCACCTGATGTAGCATAAATACGTGGCACTTTAACTTATAACATTATCAAATTATATATAACCCATCAGTATCTACAGAAAATTATCAGGAATTTGGGGTGGGAAGGGAGCTGCCCCTACTGCTTGTCAAAGTCTGAAAAAACCCACTGCATCGACTGAGTTTCTAAATACAGATAGACCCTGACTTACAACAGTTCATTTAGTGACCGCTCAAAGTTAAAACGGCACTGGAGAAAAAGGGACTTATTGCTTTTCACACTTAGGACCATTGCAACAGCCCCACAGTCACATGATCAAAATTCGGAGGCTTGGCAACTGGCATGTACTTATGGCAGTTGCATGTCCCAGGGTCACGTGATCCCCTTTTGAGGCTTCTGACGAGCAAAAACAAGGGGGAAGCCCAGATTCACTTAACAACCATGTTACTCGCTTAACAAACTTCAGTGATTCCCTTAACCACTGCGGCGAGAAAGGTCATTGAAAAGGGGCAAAACTCACTGAATAAACGGTCTCGCTTAGCAACAGAGATCTGGGGCTCAATTGGGGTCGTAACCCGAGGACAGCCTGTATTAGTGCACTTGCTTGGGTGGTTACCGTTACGGACAACTGATCGAGCAAACTCTGAGGTCCACCTTTCAGCGATCAAGTTTCAAAGCGATTAAAGGATCTCCACACTTGAATAAGAAATAGGGATCCTTAAAAATACCCTATGCAAATGTGCAGAAGAACTGGGAAAAGCACTTAATACGGTGCATACGAAACGCAGACTTATGCAGGGCAGGTTCCAAAGTACGCAATTACGTAGCACAAGCTGCTTACTCACTCTGACGGCTGCTGCTTCTGCTGCCACAGCTGTCATTGCTGCGGCTTTGGCCTTCTCCGCTTCATCGTAAGTGGGAAGAGAAGTAGCCACGCTGTAAGGAGGCGGCACTGGGTAAAATTCATTGGGTGAATCCACTTCTGGGAAAAAAAAAAAAAACAAAAACAAGAGAGACTCTTCTGGGTGGAAATAAACAAAGCATGGGCTGAATCCAGATAAAAGAAAGCTGCTGTTAATTCAACACAGTTCTCTGGAAGCCCTTGTGTTGTGGCCTGTCGGCCACCGGCTCCTCCAGCAGCTAAATCAGAGAAGGAGGCGTGGGAGAGTCAGGGTCAGCAGCAAGGCAACCTGAGAGCTCCGAGGGGGAAGACTTGGCCATTCATCAGCCCTCGAATGGAAAGTCAACAGTCCCCAGATATGGAGATGGCCGATGAGGAAGAAGAGGAACAGCTGGGTCCAGTGCCTGATGTGCAGCTGCACAGAAGGCAGAGAAGAGGAGAGCAGTGGAAAGCTGTGGGCTGATCCTGGGGAAGGAAGAGCCTCTGCTGCTAGTAAAGCCCCACCCTAGCTCTGGGGATAAATGGCAGGGGGCAGAGATGAATAGATGTGGCAGACAACTATTCATCTTCCGGCCAGCCGTCTTTGTTAGCCTGCGTTTGAAAGAGAAACTTTTTTGCCAGCGCTGCCGGAGTGTGTACCATGCTTGATTTGTTTTGTAGCTGCTGGCATGTGACTGCACCTGCTTCTCTTTCTCAAGTCTGGTTGTGCGCTTCCTGTTTTTTTAATCACTTGTTTTTATCCATTGACTGAATAAATTTCAAATTCAAATTTCAATTACTTTGATGGAAGCAGGCCTACGATCTGGGCTTGTCCTGGATTAACGACTAGTTTTTGATGGACAATTGGAGGCTATGCCTAATGCACATTACAGCCCTACCTGGGAAGGCCAGGTAGACTTTGAGACAGTAACTCACACTTTCATCATAACCAGCTGTAGTACTGTAAGGCGCTTCAAATTCTCTTTAAAAGCTGGTTTGAAACAAATGTTGATTTAAAGTAGAGTGGCCCACATGTTACCTGGCACTAAATGCTACAGGTACAATACATCCATTCTGTATGTCTTGCAGTGGGTGGCAATAGATTTCCATGTGCAGTTTAAAGTCCTATGTAGCAGATTCTGGAGATACCTTCAGAACTATCTCCATCAAACAGAATCAACCAATCCAATATGACTATCTGGGAAATACTGTAATTCTCCAGTACTATAAAACTACACGGCGGGGGGGGGGGGGGAGAAGGCATTATCATGGTGCCCAGATTATGGAACAGTTAACTTTGTTCCCATGCTGTTGGATTTCTGGGCACAGGTCAAAATGGATGACTCCTGGAGATTTTAACTCCAATCATAAGGATGATTCATGTTGCTCCATTAGATTTTCAATTATTTCAATTTATGCATTACATTTTTATTATCGGACTAGTTTTATTGCTTAATATTGATATCCATGTTTTTGCACTGGTGAGTCATGTGACCTAGATTAATTTGCTTTTATTTGCCAAATCCTGGGTAGTATGCTGTTTTCCGCTGTTTAATCTCAGAAGTTGCCATTCCCATTTCCTACCCTACAAGAAACTCATGTCCTTTTTAAAAAGCGTATGTACACATACGCACCACTTAAAAGGAAAACACACTTCCATTCTATTTATTTATTTATTTATTTTTATTAATTGGATTTATATACCGCCCCACTCTCCCTAAGGACTATGCAGTTAGACTTATATAAAATTAATTAGCAATAGCACTTAAGACTTATATACTGCCTCACAGTGCTTTGCAGCCCTCTCTAAGCCGTTTATAAAGTCAGTCTATTGCCCCCAACAATCTGGGTCCTCATTTTTACCAACCTCAGAAGGATGGAAGGCTGAGTCAACCTTGAGCTAGTGAGATTCAAACTGCCAATTTGCAGGCAGCCGGCAGTCAGCAAAAGTAGGCTGCAGTACTGCATTCTAACCACTGCGCCACTGTGGCGGTATTGATTTAAATCAATTAAATCAAAGATTTTTTTTTAATTGTTATGATTATCCTATTGGGAGTATCCACGTTTAATCAACATCAGTTAAACAAAATATGCTAATGTCATTGTGCATAGAGAGGAAGCACGATCAGACAAATTAATTGTATGAACATCCAATTTAGCCTGTTTGTGGTAACAGGTGAAACAAAATCATTTGTCTTCCGCACGAAAGAAGCGAGCAAAGCATCTTTAAGCAGGTCAGCAGAAGCAGGCAGAGGAGTGCTGGTGGCACTATTTCAGCACTGCTAAAAATACCTGGGGTGGTTATATAATCATGAAAAAGGCAGTACCTGTTGGCGCAGCTGCTTCTGTAGCGATGCTACAATAAGGTGGAGGGGAAGTATCCACTTCAGGTATAGGTGCCTCTGTTTGACAAGTTGGTGCAGTTTCCGTAGAGGTGGATGGTTGTTCGGCTGTAGATTCTGCGGGATCATCTTCGTTATGAAGCTTTTAAGAAAAATAAACAGAATTAAATATTATGCACTCCAATATGACATTTGACTAGATAATGTCTACTTAGGTATTTGTGCTACAAGTAAAGAAGAGAGTAATACTTTATCTTTCAAGCACTCAGACATTTATGGTAGAACAGGGTTATATAGCGGTGTTCCTCCCTTTTGAGTTGATGGGCATCAAAAGCATTATGCACTACAGTTGGCCAGACAGAAATGGTTTGCAGAATACACAACGTTCGTTAGCAAAAGCAAACCTCTCAGTCTGATTTTAAAGAATACTTGTTCAAATGAAATAAACTGTATTTGAGTACTTTAAAAAAAAAGCATTATGAGTGACAGTTTTTTCCCCAGCATTTCTATATACATCATGTTGTATATGTTTTCTCCCTGATATTAGTAGAGGTTTCAGCAACTGTATACTGGGATATTCCACAATGCAATGAAAACGTGTATTTTAAAATTATTTCTCTGTTTAGCAACTAACTCTCTTCTTGCAACTGATTTTTGAATCTGATTACAGCTCACTGGTAAAATATGATTCCCCTTGAAAATACTATTGCTCAAATACTCCCTTCCGGTAATTATGGCAGCAATGCTATAAAAAAGAACAGCAGGGTAAAATTGTCTGGAAAACAACTCCTGGTGCTATCAAAGCAGTGCAAATAATAATAATAAATCACACCAGTCTGATGATTTTAACTTGGTAGCACAAGAAAACAACAGCCAATGACTTAATAGCTGATCATCAACATTCCAATCAACCCCATAAGAAACCACACCCAACCAGGCACCAGATAAATACTGTCAGTGTGTAAGAGTTCATGACTTGTAAGAGACATGGTAACAAGCTCAGCCAATGAAGAGACATGGCAACTAAGTCAGCCAATGAAGGCTGTTTGGAAACTGAAATAGTATTTGACTGAAACAGCCAGGAGCCTGGGCGTAGCTTAGCTCTGCAGCCTGTGATGAGCTGCTGCTCTGAAACTGAAACCAAAACTGTTCTCTTTCCTCTGCTTGTATTTACTACCACATTGGAAAACCTGCTTTTGGTATTGTATACTTACTTCATGTTACAGTATATTATATATAAAGAGAAGTTATTGAATCCTGCAAATGAGTTATCTGTGTGTGCTTTCTGGATGTGATTGCTGCTGCAAACTGACAAATATGATGCATAGAACAATACAAAGCACATATTCTGGTAGAGAAAAGTTCTCTGAAGATGGGTTCCAACAAGAACCTGAAAGCTTGTTCCCAGTGACTGACCCAGATTGGATCCTTTAACCATTGTTTTTTTACTTCAGAACTGCCTATGGTATCAGTCAGGAAGATTCAAAGTAAAAAGAGATGATAAAAACAAACAAACCCTACTTTATTATCTGTATCTAACATCTCAGCTGACAATCATAGGTAACCAAGAATAGGCAACAGTTGCCAAGGAGGTTTTTTTTTTTCTAAAAGAACTTCATAGTGTGATCTTGAGCCCCAAGATACAATCAGTACATAAAGACACAACACGAAGTAGGGAATATAGAATTTCAACATATAAACAAGATATTTGTAAGTCTGAATGCTCCCTCATTGCTCACACACGTTGTGTTCATGAAATTACAAAATGATACAGACAGAGAAAAGGATGGTATTGCAGTCAACACTGTGATAGTATCGAGAATAATGAGAAACTCAGTATTTTTAAAAACAGCAATTATCAGTACACTTGCCATCTGCAGAACTTTGCAGTCTTGTAGCTTAAATGTATTATCCTTTATCCCTAGAACAGCAAAATAGAATTTTCTTTTCTGTGTTCCACTTTTCAGCTAGACAGAAAATCCAACTTTATTTCTATTTGGTTTTCTCCCCTCAAGGCTGAACATAACTTGATACCTTAATCTCTCCTCATAGGATTTAATGTCAAATCTCATTTCACTGGTCAACAATAATAATTTCATATCAGGGATTACAGTAGGTGTTCCAAGCAGGGGGGGGATTTTTTCGTGTGGAATTTAAGCACGGAAACAGATCTATGTCTATCAGACTTAGTTTTATTATGACTCCCACCTTTGTTATTCTGTTCAATTAGTGATGTTACGGTTGTATATTTAATTTTAGTACCGTCATTGTAACGATTGTTGAGCAAAATCTAATTTATGATTACTCTCTGGCATAGATAACATCAAGACAAAGGTAAAAGGCATGACAGGAACAATAGAACAGTCCACTGCACATCGAATCACATTTGGACATGTCTACACATGAGCCTTGGTCAGTCTCACTTTTGGTCAGTCTGGTGTCAGAGCTCACAACTGATTATAAAAGTATCGGGCATACCATGGCCACAAAATTCTGGAAATAATCCTGATACATTCTGTTCTTTGCATGGCAAGCTGACATTTAAAATTTCAGAAATAAAACCATCCCACTGGTCAAAAAACGCTATGAAGTTTATCTGGGTTATGGAATGGATTAACAAGGCAAGAAAATGAGGGCCTCCTATTTGCTATATGACATTGTGTTGGACTTATCTGCATGCGCTATTTGGGGTTAGCCATTCCTATTGTTTGGAGGGAGCCAAAAAGAGCACTCATCCGATTGTTATTGTTCCTGCCTAACAAGCACAATGATCATGAGTTGAACGATTTTTTTTTCTTCCAAGATGATGAAGTGGCTGTTTTGTAAAGAGGTTAGCTCGATGAAGCATTAAATGAAGCTGAAAAGCATTAAATAAGGCTGCATGGAAATAGTAATTCAAAAAGGCCTGCAAACATTCTTTCCAGAAAATCATTAAGAAGAAAACTGTATAGCAAAATAATGAGGGATCTCCTAAACTTTTGCCAAGCTACATGTTACTCTTGGGCCCTCGCTTGGATTTTCACCCTGAAAGCTTGGTACAGTCAATGATGAGACAGTAAGCAATTTCACCAGGACATAGCAAGTGGAGTCCCAGGATATTGGTTGAATTACTGCTAGGACCGCCTTAGGAAAGATGTTCCTGAAATCAAGCAATGCTTCTATTTAGGTAACACTGGTGTCCTTTAATTAACTTGTAAATATAGGCTATTTTCGAGTCAAACTGTATGTCACGCAATAGTCTTGTCTGAGGAACACGTTCCAGAAAGATATTCAAATTCTGCTTAAAAATTGTTAAGATAAACAATTTTGTTCATCTGACTTTTGGTGTGGTGGTGTGGGCGGAGAGGGGAGATTCCCCATGTTTCCATTCTTGCTAAATTTTAGAGAATCAGTTCCAAGTAGAATAGAATAGAGCTGAAAGGGACATTAGAGGTCTTCTAGTCCCTCCCCCTGCCTATACCATTTCAGACAAGTGGCTGTCCAGTCTCTTCTTTAAAACCTTCGGTGATTGAGCACTCACGACTTCTCACGTATCATGCTTCTTTCTAGCACAATGAGCTAAAATTATGCAAGCACACAAGAATCCAGGAACTTCTTGCAGACTATTTATTTCAGAGAAGAGGCTGCCATTAAAAAAAATATCAACAATTGCTGAGAACTATTTATTTGTTTGTTTTACATGTTTGCATATCTTGCATAATGCTGCTGGCTCCATCTACTCTATACAAAGGACTAAAAGTTATTTTCTTTTGCATGGAGACACAATTTCCCTCCGTTCCTGGTTTTGGTAACAACCTCAAAACTTTAACCCAATATTACTTCTACTTTATCAAGTGAGACTTTCCTAATAGTAAATATTAATTTAAGACTGGACATCGCTCTTGCTTCTGCTTAAAATTCTGTGAAGGAAAAGCTGACAGCCAGACAAGAATTTATTGAAGGGATCAGATTTGGCAGATTTTGGATAATTAAAAACATCGCAACACTACTATTTATTATCAACTTGGACTGTTCTGCAAGCTTGTTTTAGAAAGCTTAATTTTTATCTTTTCAAAGTTGGCTGACTGATGGTAGATCTATGGAAAGCATTCAAAAGAGGTACTTCATGCTGCCTTGCTTAGAACAAGGCTGTCAAACTCAAGGCCCATAGGACAGGTCTGGCCCACAAGGTGATTAGATCCAGACCATGGGGCCGTCCTGGAAACAGCGAAGTACCAGCCTGGATGAGGCCAACCGGGCAGTGATCTGGTGGTGGCCATCTGGATCGAACCATGGCCAGCCTTAGATCTGCAGTGCACCGTGGTCCCACACCCTGGGCATGCGCCAAGCACGCTCAATCTTTCTCCTGCCTCACCTCACCTTGTGGGACAAGCGTCTTGCCCATTGCCCCAATCGTCGGAGACCCCTGGATTTCCTCCCCAACTGAGTTCCTCCCCAGCCCATATGAGTGACGTCAAACTGGCCACACCCCCTGGGCAAGTTGACCATGACCACCCAAGGCCATACACACATACCCCAAGAACAGCCACAATGCTGATGCGGTCCGCAATGAAATCGAGTTTGACACCCCTGACTTAGAAGGTTCAGCTGTTTCCAAAAATAAGCCTAATGGTACTTTGTATTTTATATAAATCATACATCACTATTTCTGCAATTTGCCTATATAAATTAGGATAATCTGCAGAGTGCTATTTCTACAGTCAGGCTGGAACTCAGTCTGAAGGGGAATGAGGCGGAAGATCCTAGAGAAGATTTTAGTAGACTGGTTATATGTCAGTGATGGACATCTTAAGGAGTATGAATTTTAAGCCAATTTTCTTTATGATTTTTCACCAAATGCTTTGTTATGCACAGCTACAGCTACTCTCAAAAAATTTTCTTTCAGTGTAGATATCTGGGGCCCTTACTACTGACCTTTCAACAGATACAGAATAAGGAGTTGGAAGGGACCTTGGAGGTCTTCTAGTCCAACCCTCTGTTCAAGCAGGAAACCCTATACCAGTGGTGGCTTTTACTTACCAAGTGCTGAAAAGTACATGCTCAGATGGTGCCATCCGCACTTGAGTGCATCTGCACTCCTCCATGTGCGCTGTATGTGCAACTGCACCATCTGAGCATGCATGCAGCTTTTGCATGTGCAATGCACACGTGCTGCATGCAGGCACTCACGCACACATGAGCAACCGCGTGTGCAGCATGCCAGGAGAGCTCCAAAGACCAGTTGGATTTCCTGCGGCAATCACACACATGCACAGCAGATGCCTGAAGACTAGCTGGGTCTCTGCGATCGCGCATGCGTGCATGCGCAATCGCATGTGCATGCTCAGCAGGAGGTAAGTTGGCCGACAGCTTGATTGCCCAGCAAGATGTCTCTGCATGCCACCTATGGCACCCTTGCCATAGATTCACCATCGCGGCCCTATACCATTCTGGATAAAAGGACTGAATTTAAAGCTTTACGGTACTCTAAAATAAATGCTGAACAAATATATTCCCCCAAAAGCAAGCTGGAAATCAGTGCAGCTCATGAAGCAGAGGTTTTACATGGGCATATTGAAGAATGCCCATGACCTCTTGTGATGTTGCATTTTGACCCAGCTGAAGCTTCCAAGTGGCATTCAAGGGCAGCCCCTTGTAGCATGCATTGCAACAATCAAGCCATTAGGTGACTAGGACATGAGGAATTGTCTTAAAAGACATCGAATATAGAAAGGTAAACAGATAACTCTAGTGAAACCTTAACTTTGATCTAACATATTGTTACCTAACTGTACTAGACTGAAAGTGGACATATATATACAAAATTCATAAGCCCTGCTAGTAATTAGACAGTTCTCTCCACTCACAAAAATTAGGTTAGTGCCCACAGTTGCAATATTAAATAGAAACACATATTTTAACACTTCCCAAATAAAAAGTCTCGTGACAGGCAAGAAGAAGCCTACAAAAAGTTTCCGAGGTGATTAGGAGAGAATAGAAACTTGACTCTAAAGCTTGCTAAGATATGTTTGCTTAAGAAAAATCTAATCAGATATAGGTAGAGAAAATTTAATTAAATGCAAAATAGATTTCGCATGACAGCAAGATAACAGGCCAAGGATTAAACAGCTAGGCTACAGGGTGGGTGAGCTTTTTTTGTTTTTGGCAGCTGGGGACCACATCAAATATACCGTATTTGGAAGACAAAATGAGCAGGTTGAGTATGCAAAACGGCTGGGGGGATGTAACACACATCACAGGAGACTCACATTTTTTTTTTTACCATTCAAATGACCATGTTACAGAACACTAAGGAGCTGTTTTTAAGTTCACATTCTTTGCCTCCTCTTTTCCTATGAAGTCTTCACAACACATGAGATCAGATTCTGGTAATGGATCTGGGGAAACTTCAAACATGCAGAATGAAAACACAAACAAGATAGAAATAGCAGGCAAAGGACACATGGAAGTCTTAACAATCACTTCTATCACCAGTAAGTACCATAGAACAGGTCCACATTTTCCTCTGGGCAATAAAATAATGTATAATTGTTTCTATCTGTCTGTGCATTTGTGCACCAGAGTGGCCTGGTTATTTGACTAGGAGAGAGAAAGGAGGAGAATTTAAGGAGTAGTCAGCACCATGATGAACTGTGGATCAATTGCTTCCACCATGTCTCTCCTCCTCCCAGCTGTCAAACTGATCCAGACCACTTTGAATTTTTTTCCTTTGTAAAATTGTCTCTCCATTCCATTATTTTCACCTGGCAAGGGCAGACAGACAGATGGATTCTCAACCCTCTTGAAAAAGATTATTTCCAACATCTTACTAGGTTGGAAAAAAAGAACCAGAGGGATGAGTAACCCTTTCTATTTGGTTAATCTCTATGTCACAAGCAAATGCAAAATACCTCAAATTCTGACCTTCTGTTAAGATTACAGGTTATCAACTAGGGCAAACTGTAAGGAAATGGACTATACACAATTTTAAGAAGAATAAGTGCAGCAGACGAAACAGTAATATTTAAATAGTTCAATGCCATTAAACACAATTGGATAAGACTAGCTTGCAGCGAAGTTGATTAGTAACAGACAGGGTAGAGGGAAAACTCAAAGGAATGAACTGATGCAACCTGCTAAAGTCAGCAATCTTACCAACAGATTGCAATTAAAAAGATTTAAGAAGAAGAGAAGGATTTCACATTCCAGAGTCAGAGATTCTCAAACCATCATTTGGAATCCTTAAAAGGTTATTCCAAATTGTCCTCAGGAAACATTGCAGAGCAGAAGTCTAAGAGTTACTATTGTTGCTAGTTGCGAACTCATGTCTGACTCATCATGACCCCATGGACAACGTTCCTCCAGGCCTTCCTGTCCTCTACCATCTCCCGGAGTCCATTTAAGCTCATGCCAACTGCTTCAGCGACTCCATCCAGCCACCTCATTCTCTGCCGTCCTTTCTTCTTTGGCCCTCAACCATTCCCAGCATTAGGCTCTTCCTTCTCCAGGGAGTCCTTCCTTCTCATTAGGTGGCCAGAGTATTTGAGTTTCATCTTCAGGATCTGGCCTTCTAAAGAGCAGTCAGGGTTGATCTCCTCTAGGACTGACCGGTTTGATCGCCTTGCAGTCCAAGGGACTCGCAGGAGTCTTCTCCTGCACCATAGTTCAAAGGTCTCAATTCTTTGGCGCTCAGCCTCTCTTAGGGTTCAACTAAGAATTAGTACTATGGACTTGATTCCCTGCCCAGGGAACATCAGAAATCAAAACTATTTTGACCGTAATCATTTTCTCAAGCTTGTTAATAAAGGCCTCGGAGGATTTTCATGACATCTTATTCTGCAACAACTAAGAGACAAGGCATAGGATGAACTGGACTGGCAAGCCAGCCAGAAAAAAAACAAAAAAAAAACCCTGCTGTATTTAAGTTCGATTTTGGGAGACACCACACTGCTGTACAAAACAAAAACTGTTTTTAATGGAGTGGCCGAATCCATATATTGAACAGTAGGTGTATGAGGGGGGGGGGGAGGGGGTTCTCAAACTTCTTTTCCTCAAAAGCATCTGGATTTTCATATCCTGGCTCCGCCTTCACTATTGGGACAGCAGTTTGGAAATCCCTGCTGCCACCACCTATCTTCCCGGTTTCTGAAATTTTCCCCAAATCCAAAGTGTTTCAGAGGAAGAGGATTCTTGTACTTTTGAGATTCCTTTCTGAACATTAGAAATGAGGAGATGAGGAGGGGATATTTCTATAAGTCAGTTTCCTAGCAGGATAGGATTTGCCAAGAGCATTCATCTCTGTTTTGGAAGATAGATGCTGACTCACGAAAGGAATAAATCAGGCTTTAACCAAAAGAAAAAAAGAAAAAAACAATAAAATATGAACTCTTCTTTAACAGAGGGATAGAATCAAGATCATGTAAAGTGTTAGTATCACTTTATAATGCCTTGGTAAGGCCACACTTGGAATACTGCATCCAGTTTTGGTTGCCACGATATAAAAAAGATGTTGAGACTCTAGAAAGAGTGCAGAGAAGAGCAACAAAGAGGATTAGGGGACTAGAGGCTAAAACATATAAAGAACAGTTGCTGGAACTCGGTATGTCTAGTTTGATGGAAAGAAGGACTAGGAGTGACATGATAAAATTGCTCCAATATCTCAGGGGCTGCCACAAAGAAGAGGGAGTCAAGCTATGCTCCAAAGCACCTTAGAGCAGGGCAAGAAGCAATGGGTGGAAACTAATCAAGGAGAGAAGCAACCTAGAACTAAGGAGAAATTTCCTGACAGTCAGAACAATCAATCAGTGGAACAACTTGCCTCCAGAAGTTGTGTGTGTCTACCATGGACCACTTTGTCCTTTAAACGGAACACTTTTTTTTTTCCAGTAAAGTCACAACTAATTTATTCTATTTGATATTAGTGGCAATTAATTTGATATGTTAATCCGGCTCTGTCTCATGATGCTCAAATTCACAAGGTTACCTTGCTTCCAGAAGTTGGGAATGCTCCAACACTGGAAGTTTTTAAGAAGAGATTGGACAACCATTTGTTTGAAATGGTGTAGGGCCGTGATGGCGAACCTATGACACAGGTGCCACAGGTGGCACGCAGAGCCATCTTGCTGGGCACACAAGCTGTCGGCCAACTTATCTCCAGCTGAGCATGCACGTGCAGTTGCACATGCATGCATGCACAGTTGCAAAGACCCATCTGGTCTTCGGGCCTCTGCTGTGGATGTGCATGATTGCAGCACGAAATCCAGCTGGTCTTCGGAGGTCTCCTGTGCATGCACACGTGATTGCTCATGTGTGTGTGAATGCCTGCACACAGCACACATGCATTGTACATGCAAAAGCTGCATGCATGCCATGTGCAGATGGTGCGGTTGCACATGCAGAGCACGTGGAGGAGCCGCACACAAGTGTGGATGTCACACGTAAAGTATGTACTTTTCGGCACTCAGTAAGTAAAGGGTATATAGGGTTTCCTGAGCAATGGGATAACAAGTTTCCTGAGCATGGGGTTTCCTAGGCAAGAAGTTGGACTAGAAGACAACCATGATCCCTTCCAACTGTTATTCTGTTATTCTTTAACTTCATAGACCAAAATTAGTACAGATAAACAAATACTCTTCCAATCAGGCTACAACTTAAAAGGGAACCTTTTGGTTCAAAAGGACCCAATTATTTTTCTGTGTGTGCATGCCAAAGTCCTTTTTTTTTCTCTTCTGAAGTTATGAATTGTAGTTGAAATGAGGACAAGCGTATTCTGTGTCACAGCCTGCAGCTTGTGCTTCAGCGTCGTAATCTTCCATAAACTCAAATACTTAATGATTTATACTTTAGAATGAGTCAGCTACTAAGTCACATTGAATTTTTTTAAAAAACAAAATATTCTTCCATAAATGAAAAGGAAAATCTTCTGGAGAACTTCCGCTAGCATTCTCTTCAGTTACACCGGTATTAGCTTTTCAGTGAAAGACCTACAGTAGAAAGCGGCTTGGATAGGTCTAAACCTGAAGAGCCATTATAATATAAACAACACTATTTAGATTGTACTGTTGACAAAGTTAACCAGGTCTGTTTTTCAAATCTGGAGTATTTTAATTTGCTTTGCATGAGATTATTTTTGAATATTGCTTGGAACCCGCAATTACTAGTGATGGGAGGAGAATGGACTATCCAGATGACTTTGGGTTTTGATTTGTTTTTAAACTCACGATGTTGCACCAAACTTTGTTTCTGTAGTGGCTGTTAATTTACTTCGATCTACATCTTAATGCGCTGATTTTACCCTGTATAGCAAAGATAAATTGCTGCAATTTCTCTAGAGTGATTTGCACCTCCCAGCATCCTCTCCAACAGCCAGAGATCCTGAAGGTATAATGCTGCAATTCTTTATGTCTCATATGAGTTATTGAATTATTTTTATTGAATTGCTTCTACGTCCCTCTATTGCTGATTTTGATAAACGTTTTCTGCTTTTTAAACAGCTTCAGTTCAACGCTTTGCATTTCCACATTTAATGTCACTTGGCAACAGAATCTGATAGTCATTAAGTAAATAAAAACAAGACACTGCTGGAAAAATTAACCAATTCTCTCAAACTTCCCTTACTTTGTCCAACTATATTGTGCAATGTATCTAGTTATCTATCTCAAACTCATCCTGACTTTGTGGAGCTATATTCTATTTACATTGGGTCTAGAATGTTATAATAAAAGGGGAAAGTTTAAACGAAGATTGCTTTCTACACCACTTGACAATTCTTTTGCTGTAGCCATAGAAACCAATCAAAGCTTTAAAAATGTAGCTGATAGGATGGAAATGCAGAGCAAGGCATTTGTGTTATGGGATATGCACCTGGAGGAGGAGGGGCGGGATCTCAGCGGGAAGACTGTCATTTCGTGGGGAGGAGACAGCACATTCCAAAAACAAAGTTTCAAATTAAGGGTCTGCACAATCTTGAAGTGGATAAGGAGGAAGGAAAAGCTTCCTGGGTAACCATACCCTATAATCTCTCCAAGTATATCTATCAGGTTGTAAGATTACAGCTTTACTATAGTAAGATTTTGCACACGAGATGCAAGCGAATGAAGAATTGGACTCGATTGGATTTCACTGTGTCATCTTTGGGCTTGACAACTGGCTTCCCTCCCGTAGCAATGTTAATGTTTCAGATTAAACAAACATTAAGTAAAACAGTCCTAAGGAAGCATGGTCACTGATAGTGCATTGAAAAACACTTCACCCCGTTACAATATATCCAATTAGAACATAAATAAGCGTGAATGAAGCAAAACTTAATTTAAACAAAGTGGATATGAAAGGGTGCCAAACTGGATATTTTAGGAACAAATTTAGGTGGACAGAAGAAACCACATCAATAAGATGAAACTATCCAACTATAAAAGAATACAAGAGAACCGAGTTATAACGACACTAAAAACCCATCGTTAAATACGTACTTCATTAAAATCCAATAAACAGGATTAAATTATTGGAAATAATGGATGTCCATTAAATGTCAACATTAGGCAACTATAACTGCCAGTGGTGGATCCAAAAGAAAATGAAATCCTATTTCTGGGGCAAATTTCAACAGGCCCTATGTACAAAAACAAAAAGAAAACTGGAATACAAATTCAGATTCAAATTTTATTGATCACATGCACAGTTGTACATTGTACGATATGCAGTGAAATGCTTACGCAACCATTCACGACCAGGTAAGTTAGGGCAGAATGGGAGGGTAGGAAATAGCTTGGGAATAAGTTGAAGAAAGGAGGTAGTTGGGAAGGTGGATACATCGTGTATATGTAAACAATTGTGGTTCCTGTTATGATCCTTAGTGTTCTGGTGGTGTCTGATTTAGTGACCGTATTGCCTGTGGAAAGA
>JAEANM010002990.1:0-23262 GCA_017656035.1 Myanophis thanlyinensis | reverse complement strand
ACGGGAGCTGGGAGGTGGAGGAGGAGGAGGAGGGAAAGCGAAAGGGGGTGGGGGAAGGTTGCGGGGGCAAAGTCCTTTGGGGATGGCCGTGCGTGAGGAGGAGGGGGGGAGGGGGAGGAGGAGAAGAAGAGCGCGTCTCTCTCTTGCGCGCGGGTGGTTACATCAAGGCGCGGTGCGCGTGGGAGCCCGCGAGGGGAGGGGAGGGGAGGGTCTCGCGGCGGGGGTGGGGGTGGCGGGAAGGAAATCTCCCTTGGGTCGCGTGAGGGTTTGCGCGAGGCTGGGGCAGAAGCAGCTGCCTTCGACTTTGCCTGTCAAGTCAGTCAGTCTCTGTGGGGAAAGTGCCAGGAACCCCCCTTGCCGCCTTTTCCTCCCCTCCCGCATTTCATTTGCCCTTTCAGTACAGATCCTGAGGTAACAAAGCCCCCAAATGGGCATTTTTTTTCCTCAGGATCAGGTTCATCCTAAATAAATAAAAAGCCCCGTTTCCTCAAGTTCTCCCTCAATGCCGTTCTCTGCCCCTCAGACGAAGGCTTAGTTTTCGGGTTCATATAAGGACCATTCCTCCCCCCCACCAACTTTCCTTTCTGTAATTGGCTTTCTACAAAAAAAGAAAGAAAGAAACCAAGCTGGTTTACATTTAACTCTACCTAATGTCTTCTAGACACACTGGCCTTTCCTTAATTTTTAGGCAGCATTCTCAATAGGTTTAAAGCAGTTTTTACTCCAAGACTCTAGGCTGGACAAGTCTGATTAGGTGTAGTTTTTATTTACTCCTCTGTATCCCACCTTGATTGTTTTTACAAATAACTCAAGGAGATAGCCAATTAAATTCTTTTTCAAATCTGTCACATGGTCTGTGGCATCAACTAGCTTTCTCTCATCTCTTTACTTTGTGTTCTCCTTCTGTGTTAAAATATTTTCTCTTTATAGAGTTGGTCCAGAAATTTCCATCCACAACTATGTTGCATTGGGGCCTGAATCCAGTGTAATAGTAGATTTATTTATTTATCATATTTATATACCGCCCCATCTCCCCAAGGACTTGCCCACTGTTCTACATACAGGAAGTCCTTTATTGAACTAGTTGCCAAACATCTGAATTTTGGTCATTTGTCCATGAGGATGCTACAACAGTCGTGTGAAAATGGTCATAAGTCATTTTTTCAGTACCATTGTAACTTTAAACAGTCACTAAATGAATGGTTGTAAATTGAAGACATCCTGTACTGTTTCACACACTGGTACTATAATGTTACTTGAGGCAGGTTTTAAAGCTTTTTTTTTTGAGGCTTTTAAAATTATTGTGTATCAAAAACAAATCATGTGTGCTGATTCTTCAATATGTCTCATGTAGTAGATGCTAATACCTTTCAGTGGTTAGGACAGTTAGGACTTCACAGTTCAACATTCAGCTACAAATAATTCTCTTCTTTGGCACTTTCTTGTTTACCAGAAATTATTTTTAGTAGAGCACTTGGATATGTATGCAGTTATCTCTGTATTTGATGTTCACTCCTGAAAAGGACTCAGGTATATGAAATCATAATGTTTTCCCCCCTTCATAACAGCCTGGAATATTGTATTTCATCCAATAACTGTATGGTAGTGCATCTTGCTTATTTCAGAAACAAAACTAATAATATGAACATATTGTTAAGAAAGATATCTCAGTAATTTTGTTCATACGGTGCAAACAGCCATAATGTGGTTTCCTTATTTGCTGTTTAGTGTGATGTATGAATGAAACCAAATATAGTTCTTCCTAATAAACCCTGGATTGATGGCAGTGTGATACACAAGCTAAGAAAGAGGATTTTAGTCTGAAACAATTTTGAAAAATAGGCTGACAGTTATATATTGGGAAATAGCAAACATGCTCTTGATTCTATATTCTTTTCCCCAAGCAAAAGCCTTCCTGATGTGCAATGGGGTGGCATAGTTGCACTTCCTGATGTGCATTGGGCAATGTGTGGTGGCACAGAGCTGCATTTAATCTTTTGAGGGAATTCTAGAACATTATGAACAAAACAATGATGCAAATTGTGTGGATCTATTTTTCGTTGGTTTTTAAAGATGCATTTTTGTTTTTTGAAACTAGGTTAAGCTTACTGTAGGACAGGGTTGTCAAACTCATGGCCCGGGGGTTGGTGCGTAACATGCTGCCTCCACCCCCACCCCCTGTTTAGCAAAGGAGGAAAAAAAAATCCTGACATGTCATGTGACGTCACAGTGATGACATGAGTTTGATACCACTGCTATAGGACATGCAATTTGAAGTTTGGAATCTCATATAGTAACAAATATTCCCACAAATGTTCAGCAGTACAGTCAGGAATTTCAGAGTTATAGTTTGTCATATTTATTCTACAAATTTTAGTCTAGTACAGTGAGGACGAACCTTTTAGAGACCGAGTGCCGAAACTACAACCCAAAACCGTCTTATTTATCGCAAATACTGAATACTGAGGTTTTACTACCTAAAATAATGATAAACAAGGCAGAGTTCAACTAATTGTTCTATGAAAAACGTGATAAATACACTTTTATTCTCCTTCATTTTTTTCTGCTTTTGAAATTTTACATTTACCAATAATAAAAAAGAAAAACTTTTGTAATATAATTTCTTTCTTTCCCTCCCTCCCTCTCTTCCCCCACACTCTGTGGTTCTCTCCCTCCCTCTCCCTCTTTCTCTCCCTCTCTCTCCCGGGGGGGGGGGGAAAGAACCCCTGAACTGGTGCTGGATGGTGGGAATCTGATGTCTGGAGGCCGACAAGCCCAGGGCCAATGATTACCTGGTTGATGGAGAGCCAAAGGCCAGTGGGGAATGGGACATCACAACATTGGCAGCTCGGCAGGAAAAGCAACTGACATCTGGGAGGGGAGAGTGAGCCAATGAAGCAGGGTTACATTGTGGCTCCATGTCATAATGGGCTCCAGGAGGAAGGGACCCCATCTTCCCCATTGTGAAGTGCACTAAATTTCACTGTACTGTGCAAGAAAAAAGTTAACTCAATCAGTTCCAACTTTGCAAGATCTTTTTCTTTCGCGAGAAGTTGGAATTGATTGAGTGAACTTTTGTCTTTAGTTCCATAAACTTTTGTTTCCCTGCAAACAATGGTGAGAAATGCGATGGATGTGGGCTGGGGTGATGGCGTGTGTGCCCACAGAGAGGGCTCTGAGTGCTACCTCTGCACGCATGGTGGTTTCCCCACCACTGGTCTAGTGCCATGTTAGGAAATATTGCTTTTTATCTAATCATAAAAAATATTTATTTAAATTACATAATGCTTGTATAACCATTCCCAAGAATTCTGCCATCTTGAAGACTAACTGCTATTTTCTTCTGAGATTGCTAGGAATTGGGAGAAGAAAAGTAAGACAGAAAACTAAAGTCAGGAAATTCTCTGGCCGAGATTATGAAACAGAAACGTGTGTGTAAATAGACTTGAGCTCCTTACAAATACCTTATGGCAGTCTTTAATTAATACCCTATCTCTTTTGAAGAATATTTTGAAGAAATGCTTAGCACTATATGTGATGAAGTATTATGGTTTCAACAACTCTACCTTGAAATAATCACAGTGGTATAGAAAGAGGAAAATCTGCTCTATTCAGTTTAGTACATTGGATTTATAGTATTGTGCACATCTGTACAAATAAAGTATGTGAGTTAATGAAAATCAATTTCAGTGTAAGATATGGAACTCTGTAAATCTGGATAACTTGTAAGACTATTTTTCTGGCATTCAGCCCCCAATTTTCTGACTTTATAGGAATTTTGTTTTTTATCTCTTCTGTGCCACAATATTCTTTTACTGTTTGATATAGCATAATTAAATCATGAACTCATCACATACATTGGATCTGCCTAACAGCCTAGGCTAAAAATATCCTATTTGTGGTTCATGTTAAAGAACTAGACTGAATAAATTGTGGTTGCTGCTGCCTTCTTTTGCAACTTCTCAAACTAGCCTATAGCTATGATTTCCATTCAAATACTAATCAATCCCAACTATATTTATCTTCCAAAGCCAGCCAACTATTGCCTCCTACTTAGCCATATGACTAAGGCCAAAGTAATCATTTGAAGTGGGAGAATAGCTATACTCACCTGAAATGAATACCTATTGTTAGCTGAACCACTGTAATATCAAAAAAACCACATTAACTGATTTACATTTACAGTCTATCTTGCTGTAATCCAGTAAAACTGGCTGGTACTACACAACATGCTGGTACTACACAACAGCTGAGGGAGCTGGTAAATTAGAAAACAAAGGCTTGACAAGAATGTTGACTTGATATCCCAGTATAGTTTTCACTGTATCATAGTGCTCCTAACTCACCAATTGATGTTCTCTTGCAAAACCTGAAGGTACTGTTTTCGTAATAAGAACAATCCTAGCAGAAATACAAACTATAAAGAGTGAAGTAGTTTGCAGGGTGTCTGGAATATAAATTGCTTTGATTCAGTTAGAAGCCAAATAGGTAAGTCTATTTACAAGAAATAGGGTTCTTGCAAAATTATCTGGGATGTGTTTGATTTTGTTAGTTCTGAGATGAGATACTTGTGACATTAGCTTTGCCACTTGTTGATTTGATCCCTGCTTTTCCTGGTTGGTGAAGGCTTCGTATTTTTTTTATGTATGAAGGATCAAAGTTTCAGCCATTGTAATTCTACATTCCTTATTTAGAGAAATCGTATCAAAATTTAGAATGAAATCCACTGGGAGCCATCTCATATAAGGCAGGCTCTGAGTCCCTCTAACCAAAAAGTGTTTATCAATAGAAGAGAATATTTATAGTTCAGGGTTGACTGTGGGGTCCTTGGTGCTCTCTGAGGCTTGATGATTTTCTTGCAGATGTTTCATTACCAAACTAGGTAACATCATCAGTACTAGAAGGGAGTAGAGTGCTCTTATTTTCATATACTAATGGCTTACCCTGTCAGTGTTGATCAGTTGCTTCACAAAGGTGTTTTGATTGATGCCGGGTCTCTACAGCCTCAGGCAGAGAAGGGCTATTCTGCCCTTCCCTCAAATGTTCTTTAAAATACAGTTTCCCAGCATTCCTTTAGGAACCTCCAACATGCAAACTGGTTACTCATCCTAAATGAATCCTCTTTACCTGGATGTTCAAAATTGGCTATTTGCTGGGAAGGTGTGTAGCTAAAAGTAAGTCTACATTTAGTCTACGTCTGACTTTGGAGATATTTTTTCATATAAAAAAAGTGTATTTTCTATGTCGTTTACATCCCTTGCTCGCTGGATCTGGATGTCACAAAGCAAAGCCCACATTTTGTAATCAACCTCTGCCCCCCCCCCTTTGGCTGGCAGAGTGCTGCAGGAGGCTGAGTGCTATCACGCCCACGCTGGCCATGCCCTCCAGTCACGCCTCCGGCCCTCCAAGGTCAAACATCCTGATGTAGCCCTCAATGAAATCAAGTTTGATACCCCTGGTGTAGAAATACCATTTGTAAGAGTTGATAAAGTGAGTCTTTTGAGTAGGTGGTATCAAAAGTTTTGGAAGCTTTAAAGTAGTAGTGGAGAGATAATTTTTTAACAGATTGGGATCAAATTAGAAATTTAAAGTCTAGTCATTTTGACATCTTGGAGAAAAAACAATTACATATTTATTTCTCTGCTCCTTCTCATAGAAATGATGCAGGAGATAAATCCTGAAATTTCTAGAATGTTTTATTTTCAGACATACAATTTATAGTACAACATATAGTACATAAAACTGCTAATGATAATTTTAATAAAGTGTATAAGTCTTAATCCTGTTGTTGTCTTATATGTCTGTGTCACAACTATTTTGAGAGAGAAGTGAAAAACACATCAACAAAGATGAGAGTTAGGCATCAGCAGATCTGGAATACTTCTAGTTCCAATATCTCCAGAATTTGAAGGAGGCAAGAATTCAAGAAATATATGTTGAATGTTCTGTGTTTTAAAATGTAGTCTCTGGTCAAATTCATCTTTTGCAATTTCAAACCATGCAAGTGGTTTGCCATTTCCTTTACCATGTTACAATCTAGTTTACATCTCAAGGATTGCTGTTATTCTATCCAGGACTAACCAGGTCTAACCCTGCTTGCCTTGTGAACTTCACAAAGGTTAATCAGTTGCTGCCACCTGCTGGTTATCTATCTCAAATATTCCCCCTAAATTGATTTTAATTGTTATGGAGAGTACCGATTTGAGAAAGATAGAACAGGGATTTTAGAATCTAGATTCTTCCATAAAATATTTGTATTTTATGTTTTTAGATATGTAGTATGTTTTAAAAACATTTTTCTAATAAATATTTCATAGAGATTTTTACAATGCTTGTTCCTTCTCCCCATGTCCATGGAGAATTTTGTATTGTTTTTGTTTTTACTTATACATTATTCTTTAACATACTTAAATATTTAGTAAACAGTACATTGCCTGGGTCAATTTACATATACATAATAATAATAATAATAATATTTACTTGTATATAGTGGTGTTCTTCCAACTTCTAATTTCTACCGCTAATAGCTAGAGAATTTTGCATAGTTGATCAGATCAAATGAATATAAGCTTCAGGCATAATGAAGTGGCACTAGAAGATTTCTCACAATATTAAAAAGTTACTGGAAGAAGTACCAATAGAAGGAAAAGTGATAAAAATATTGGAATGTATAGAAATGGACAGATTGACAATGGAAATTAGAGAGAAGCTATTTTTACAAGAGATGGGGAGATTTTTACCTATGGTTAAATAAGAAAAACAAGAAACAGTAATGAATAGAAAATATATCAGAAATGTAATAAGCGGTTATAGACGAGTAAAGAATATAAGAGAATATGTCAGAAAGATACTCTATAATAATGTATGATCTAATAAATAAGGGTATAATGGTATTGTTATGTTATATAAAACCAGAAAATAGATATTAATTATATATGATGATAAATGTATCCACCCAAATGGTGCGTGAAATGATGAAAGATGTAAATGATATATATATGAAAAATAAAAATAAAAATTATATATTAAAAAGTTACATCAAATATAAAGCATAATGAAATAACTTTTGTTCATCAATTCAGTTTATTACTAATTAACCTGCAGGTATAAAAACTATGTTTCTCGGCTTATACTTTAATTATAAAAAATGTAGTACACAATAGAAACAATAACATAGAAACATAGAGCAAAATGCTATTTTTTATTGGTAGTTTTTAAATTTGTTTTAGTTTATTAGAACCATTCTAATAAATATTAACTTTCTTTTAAAAAAGGAAATCTCAACGTACATGCAAATAACAAGGTAAAATTATGATACAGATCGTAGGGAATACTTCTGCTTATTTCAGTAGGTCCTAGTCTGCTTTTATTGGAGTTTTGATTCAGATTCCCAACTTCCCTGTATTTGGCTCTAATTGTCTTTCTCGCTTCTCTCTTTTGGCTAGCAGAGTTGAGAACAGCATGGTTCTAGAAAGAAGATGGGCTCTACTAGGTTAACTGCAAAGGAACTATGTGAGAATGATGACCTTGCCACAACGCTAATTCTTGACTCCTACCTTGGCTTTAACACTCATAAAATGAATGTAAGGTAAGAGCTAGGAATGGACATGGAATAAGTCTGAAAATTAAAATTGTAAATAGATAAAATTTGTATATATTTAAATATTAAGTGGTGAGGATTAAGAGTACAGGTAGTCTTCGATTTACAATTGGGACTCGATTTTTTATTGTTGGTGGCCTCTGAATCAGGCAGAGGCCTCCTGTCCTACAGTAGATTTGCAAGCACTGGTGCACAGCTGAGATGGGAGAGATAAATGGGTGGGGGGAGTTGCAGCACTACCGTGATTGTTAGTGCAAGTAAGCTGCCAGGCACCTGAATTTTGAACACATGGATTGCAGAAGTGCTGCAACAACAACTTGCCCGTTTAGCACCATTGTAATTTTGAGTGGTTATTGAACTAATGGCCATAAGTCAAAGACTACTTGAAATGAGGAAAAAAAAATATGTTACAAAAGAAATTCTTTCTCTTTCGTTGTTATAGCCCACTCCCAGCTATCAGAAGGAAGCACCATTTACGGGAGGCAGTAGAAGCTTTCCGGAAGCGCAAGGATCTAGAATCAGCATATCAAGCCTTGATGCAGGGTGGCTGGGCCTGCCAGTATTTTGCAAACCGGAGCCATCAGCAGCAAGCTGCCTTCAAGACTCATGTACAATCCTGGTTTTTGCCTGTTTAATGGCTGGAAAGCATGTTGAAGTCCAAAGAAGTTATTTATATACACTTTTTCATCCCAATTCCATTCCTTTTGGATTATTACATTATGGCTCTTGTCATCCTAGTCAGCATAGCAGTTAGGGTGGTGGAATTTAATTTAATACCATTCCAAACTATCAGGTTGTTCACAACGTGTTATTTATTATTAAAAGTGAATCGTGGGGCATGTACTTGTAACATAAGTTGGCAATGAAGGTCCACAGAGACTGGATGAAAAGATCACAAAGTATCATTTTCTTCTTTTTAATCTTTTTTTGGTTTGAAGTTTTTAAACATCTTCAGCTGATGTGAATGTCAGCTTGATAGAAAGAATTGTTTATGAAGTATAGTGAGGTACATTTTATATGGGAAGAGAGTAAAGATTCATAGAAAAGACAGCATTGTCTCTCACTGAGCTCTCTCTCTCCATTGATTTTTCCAATTAACTCCCTTGCAATGATTTTATTTTATTTATTTATATCACACCTTTATTATTTTTTGTAAACAACTCAAGGCAGCAAACATATCTAATACTCTTCTTCCTCTCTTCCCCCATACCCATCCCAGATTTTTCGGTACCTTCGCATTTTCCTTCCTGAGAGTGGTTTTGCCATCAGACGCTGTAGTCGATATTCCTTAGAAATAAATGGAGCCCAGGTAGTGTCGACAAAATCATGGTAAGTTCGTAGTGCTACTGCTTTCCCATGAGGCAAAATTATTAACTTGCATGCTGGATTATACTAAGAAAAAGAGAAATAAATAGAAATAGATCTATGATGCATAAAACCTCAAAGTGTATAAACCAACATTGAGAGGAAAACAAAGGGAGGGGCAAGGAGTGCTTTTTCTGATGAGTGTATTTCATAATAACGGCGCATGACCATTAGAAAAGCTATTTTTTCCAACTGGAATGCAAAGAAATGGATAATGAAGTAGCCATGCATTTGCTCTTGCACGTTTTGCTTAAGATTACAGCGGTATAAACCTCTGGATAGGTAAGGTTTTTTTTTTTCCCTCTCCCATAAGGAGAAAGAATGATAAACTGGAGCTTTTAGAAGGCTACATTGCAGAACTGACAGAACCCGATGAGAGCCTCCTCCGAGCAGGTGAAAATGACTTCAGCATCATGTACTCCACCCGGAAACAGTGTGCCCAGCTTTGGCTAGGGCCTGCAGCCTTCATTAATCATGGTAGGTGGAAGCCTTCAGGTATAAGCTAGAGAGGTAGTTGCCTCAAACTGTTTAAATTGCTATGGAAATGATAACGGTAAGTCTCTTAGACCAACTGATGAGGAGAAATAGGATAGCTATCTATCCTGGATCAGAGAATAGTAATAAATAATACTTTAGTCAAGTATTTGGGAAATTGAATTTTCTATAGATATCAATAGGGATACATCAGAACCAAACAGTGGAGAAAACTGGTGTGTAGCGAGTATGCGCTTATTATTAATGGGGCAGTACAGCAATCAGGATTCAGTTGAGAGTATATTATTCAGAGCTCATTTGGGAGTGCTCATTAGACCTGTTGACATTTCCTTAAATCCAGTGTGGCTTTTCTTGGGCTACTGTGAAACAAGGGAAAGACGCAACTTCTTTTCAGAATTGCCATTGGAGCTGTGTGAATGTCTCCAGCCCTCCAAATCACCTTTTCCCCTTCAAATCTGAACTGCTGCATGGTCCTAATTACAATATTAAGAGCTAATCAGTTCATTTCAGCTAGCTTTGTAGGTGCTTCTGACACAAATACAGACAGACAGGACTCTATACTTAACATTATTATACTTAATAATGCCAAAACTTGCATTATTTTTCATTGACAGAATGTTTTAAAATCTGTTTTAATCTTGATGTCTAGATACTGCTTCAGTTTTCTCTTACGAAAATGAATATATTTTCCTAGTTATTATGATTGACTAGGTAACAATGCTCAGACAACTTTTATTATTCATTTTAACAGTCATTGTCTTTCATTCTTCATATAGACGAATTGTTCCTACTAACATGGTTTCTTTTGAGATATTTTTATATTTTAATAAAAGGTCAAGAAAAAAAGTAATTGTAGCGACTTGTTTCTTTGGTAGAATTGCTGAAAGTTAATGACTGGACAAAAGCAGTTTCTTTGTAGGCATTGATCTAATCATGCTAGTTATCCCATCTGTTATTTTCTAAATTAAGCATTTGCCAAGAATTGTGATTATTTTAGCAACTGGAGGACATATGAGTGCTAACTATCAATATAGGTGGCCTATAGATTAAAATTGCTTGATGCTGTTTTTTGTATGAGTTTTCATAGTAAAGGACATTTAATTATGTGAATACTGCTATAGGAATTGAAAATTTGATAGAATTTTGATTGCAGAAGGGTGATAAAAAATTAATTTGCACTGTCTAAGGAACTTCTTATCTTAAATGCATTTGAACATCTAATCAGGATTGTATGTTTTATGTTGAATAGAGGGACTGTTTAATTTTTTTAAAGCTGGAACAAATTCCCTAAACATGCAAGCTTAAATCTGTGCCATTCATTTAAAGACTAGGTATAAAAAGGCATTAAGAATAAGCTTTTCTAAATTTATGTATTTATTATTTATTCAGTTTTCATATTCCTAGATAGCCAAAAATGGGAGAAATTTATTTACCAGCTATTTGTGAGGCAATAGTCTTTTAAAACAGCTTCCTTAGTTGTTAATTGCTTAAAATCCTGCATTAGTAAGGCTTTCAAATGAGTAGCGGATTATCTGATAAATTTAGGGTTCAGAATTTAACTGAAATTAATTCAAATAAATTGAACTTTCTTGGAAGCTTCTCCTTTTTCAGCCACAGAACTCATAGAAAATTTTATTTCCTTTCAGTATTTTGTTTTGCACTTTATTGAGTGAGAATATTATAATAATATATTTATATGAATGACAAGTATGCAGTCTTGAGCTCATAACATGGAAAACAGTGAGGATTTAAGCAGAGTACAGTACTTTTCTTTGGTTGGATTTCCATGATTTGTATGTCATCTACGCAATTGATTCAGATTTGTAAATGTTTCCAGATGAAGCAAAATGTACTGTTGAAAAGATAAGCAAATTTTCTTTGCTGCAGCTTCTGCTAAGAAGAAATACTTGTAATTCATGTGTAGCTCTTTTTTAAAATCTTCCTTTTTCTTCTTATTGTTTCCCTCCAAAATGTAATTCCTACCCACAGACTGCAGACCGAACTGTAAGGTAAGTTGTGTTGGTGTATTATTGGGGCAAGGGATGCTGTTCATTAGAATACAAGACTCTGGATTAGGGATGAGGTCTAAATGTATTACTGACTATAGTGAATAGGAATGAGAGGGAATATATTTCAGGAGAGGTTGAAATAGACCAGGAGTACAATATATTGTAGTAGTGTCTGGAAAACACTTAGGAGGAGTTGTGATTGCCTGAGGTAAAAAAGTATCTCCTTATAATCCTAGAAGCTCTACCTCATTAGTCTTCTAATTCTTTAGTGGAGGTACAAGACTTTTTTCCCATTTTGAAAGCTGGAAATATGCTATATTTTTCCATTGTTTAGGATCAGAAGAAACCAAATTCTCCTCAATATCCTGTTTTGCAAAATTGTGCAACAAAGGCATGAAAAGACTAAAAAAATAGCTTTGGGAAATTTGATTTGAAGTGTGGACTTTCTGAAGGGGAAGAGGAGACTGCTGCATTCTGCTCCTCTCCTACGAGCTTTTTGAATTCGCTTTTCTTTTTTTCCTTTCCGACTATCCTTTCTTCCTTGCTTTTTCTATCCCCAACCCATTGTTTGTACTGTAGTTTGTCCCAATGGATGGGAACACTGCTTGTGTCAAGGTGCTGCGGGACATTGAGCCAGATGATGAGATCACATGCTTCTATGGTGACGGCTTCTTTGGGGAGAACAATGAATTATGCGAATGCCACACTTGTGAAAGGTGAAAATGGAGGGGAGCAGAATCTCAAATGTTGGGAGCTAGTTGGGAGTCAGATTTTTGAGTTTCTGAGAAACAGTTGTAGGAAAGGAAACTAAATGATAATCTCTGTTAATCCTTGCCCCCATCTTCCAGTGCTTTTTGGCAATCATTCCTGGCAAGACGTGCAGACTGTTTAATGCACAGGTGTTAACAAGCCTTAGTTCTCAAGGGATGGTTGCTAGTGAGCATAGGATTTTAAAGGGGAGGGACAGTATTTTTCTTCTATTATCACAAGAGCCCTGGAAAGATCGATGGTAGCATCTAAAGACTAGGAAAAGGAAGTTATAACTGTTCTGACATAGAGTTCATCAGTGGGAAAGCTCTTAATCCTTAGTGTTAAAGTTTATCATGTTTTAATTTTTCATGCATTTGGCAAGTGCCTCGGAGTTTGTTTTCTCCAAGGATAGAAAAGGATGTATAAATATTCTGAGTAAGCGGTGATCTTTTTGATTAATGTGGGACTACTCATACTGTCTTCCATTCTCAATTTTTCCTTAGGAAAGGCGAAGGGGCTTTTCGCCTCCTGAATCAGACCCCATTGCTAGCTACCTCAATCAGTGAGAAATACCTACTGAGAGAGACAGACGGCCGGCTGCAGAGATGGAAAAATCAATCTTGCAAACTTGCTCAACGTAATGTGAAAGGGGGACACAAAGCCCGGCGCAGGAAATCACGATTACATGGTGAGATACGCAAAAATGCTTAACTGGAATGGATTTTGTGCATCATAGTGCTGTGCAGGGCAATATGGGTTGCTTATCCCCTGTAATGTAATCATAATGTCCATTATAATGAGGACTCTGTTACATCCCTGTCCACCTCAGGGTTCGTTCTGCAGTAGTAGTTATTCCAACTCCTTTTGTGGTAGCAAAAATAAAGTAGTAGTGTTTTTGTTTTAATTAAAGTGGATACTCAATAACTATTCTAGCTACACTATTAGATTAAAGCCTGGCAGAACTAAGTGGGTAGCCTTGCATAATTCCTGTATTGGGACATGTAACAATGTTCAGGTGTTTGGCTCCAAAGTGGGAAAGATAAGCTATCCTGTTGCTGCCTCCTTGATGTTTTCTGAGATCTTGCACTTACTGTGTGATTTCAGGAAAGTGTGTAGCTTCTCCGTGAGACTGTTGACAAGTACAGTGTGGTTACCTATGCCAGATCTGTTTTTAAGTGTCAAATATTTACATGTTCCAAGAAAGAGTTCATAGGATTGTGGATGTTAGTCTCAGGGTTGGCTAGTGAAGCAGTCATTCCAGCTTCTTAAAGTCTTGAAAAATCCAGGGAGAAATAGAAGTTGCCTGTTGTGTAATGAATATATGGCAGCAGTAGTTAATAAGAGGAAACTGGGAAGTGGAGCAACGTTCTTATAATTGATATCTCTTTTCCTTTTCTAGGTGCTGTACACAGATATACCATTCGCTGGTATTTTAAGATGCTCAAGCCTTTATATATCCCACTGCACAACTGCTTGGCATGCAGAACACGTGGATGCAAGCTCCGTAAGCAGCCTCTGGTGTGTCTGCTTCGTTGTCCTTCTCCTGTGTTATCTGTATTGCACCTCAGGCAGTCTTTGGGAAACAAGAATTGCTACTCCAAGGCCCAGCAAACCACCTCTCTTATAAAGATGCACAATTGCCCTGAAAGCTCTGGTTTGACCAACCAGGGCAGTCTGGTAGTGAATCTTGGGAAGAGAATTCCCTTGGACTGGGCGAGGTTTCATAGGGAAGTAGCGTGTGACATTAAGGAGGAAAAACCTTCTGACACCAATGAGGAGTTTAGCCAGGGGACCGAGGAATATGATTCAAGGGATGTGGAGAGTCATGCTGATGTTAAAGAAACCCACGAATCAGGATCTGGGGTCCTCCATTCAGGAGAGCAAATACCCCTTGATTCTTCAGGTTCTCTTTCATCCAGTCAGTTCTTGTGCAGAACAAGGAGCACGGCCCAGTGCCAAGCTCAAGTTTTGTCCCAATCTCAGCTGTCATTACCAATGGTAGACCCCAAGCTTTCCCAGTATGCTCACGTCCGCCTGGAAGGCCCACTTTTTGGAGACAGGCAGTGTTGGCAGCAGCCCCATTCAGACAAGATGGAGAAGGAACAAGCGGAGGAACAGCATCTTCCTAAAAGGATGGTTTCCTTTCCTCCTTTTGTCCCACCGAAACGGCTTCGACTGGTAGTGAGCCACGGTTCCATTAACCTCGAGGTAGCTGCAAGCTCCTGTGAGGAGATGTCTTGATCTGGCTGATTTCCTGTGATTGAAAACAAGCTTCTTACTGAGTTTACCCATGATAACCATCTACCAGAATTTGCCTGAAATTATCCATCTTTTTGTTGTGCCCTTCTCCCCATCACCTTGTATGGGTTGATAACATCTCTTCTGAAGTAATGTCCCCAGGTGGGAACAAAGCTGCCTGTGCTAAAAACACGGCCTTGTGTTCCACTCCTACTTTTTTCCATTGAAATTGATATTTCAGTTATCTTTCCAAAGTACTTCCTTTATCACTTCCTCACTATTCCTTTAACAAAAATTGTTCTCCACTACTTTGCCAAACTTTACTGTATAGTCTTGAAACTTAAGCCATATAGTAGACTGCATGGATGCTTTGGATTGCCTCCTGGTCTTTTCTTTGAACTCTACTTTCTCTCCCACAGAGTCCTTTCATCTTTCTACTCTCGATATCTCCATGCTCTGGTTTATAGCACTGTAGTCATAGACTTCTTGACAGATGGACATGGTATTTTGGCATTTTTTGTCCCTACAAAGTGAGGCAGAATTGGTGAAGTGACTTGTGGAGAAAAGAAAACCAGCATCTAATCAGGGAAGTCTCTTTAAAACTTATTGTGAGAAAACCAGCAACCAGAAGTGCACATTGGCATGCAGCCTAAACTGTTCAGTCCATTTAGCCTGAAGGCTGCTCTTTGCTAAACAGGCTTATATAGGAAATTAAATGTTCTTGCTTCTCTTCTTTTGCCGTCTCACTGTTTGGGTGCCTATTGTTACAAGACAGCTAATTTTCTAGTTTTGGAAGCTATATTTATATTAGTTAATCTGTGTGACTGTTCTTCTCCCAGTCAGAGTTTTAAACAGGTGTCTGCTGGGCTTTTTAGAATCTTAATGAATTTTAGATATTCAGGTGTTTTATATTTGATAAAGTTGAGCTGCTTGGCTCAGGGGCATTGTGATAAAGGGGCTTCCTTCTGTGAGAGGCTGATGAGCAGGATAAAAGTTCTACTCAGTTTAATGTGGCCTAACTCAGTTCAAAATCACATATGGTAAATGAATTTGCTGTATAGTTTTCCCATTCATCTTGCCATGACAGGATTTTGAACAGACAGGGCACATTCTGGTGTTAGAAATCTGAGTGCAAGGTATACGGGGAGAGGTGGTGGCAATTGAATGGGTGAAACGTTGCGGTCAAGCTTTTCCTTTAAGGGCTTGCTTTGTTTTGAAGTTTTGTGGAACCCTTTGTGGTGTTGACTTTGGATACATATCCAAGAGTCTTAGGACAGCCTGATGTTCCTTTTCCAACTCCTCCTTTTTTGTTTGTTTGCTATTGTAGTTTGGTGCAGTTAGCATTAGAGAAAGTGGTCTAGATGACTTGAAAGTCATGTTAAAATGGGGGTTAAGCTGTGCACATTTGAGAATAAATTCCAGTAAACTTAGACTTTCTGTTAAATATCTATGGGTAGAATCCAGCAGAGGTTCTTTGATCTCTGAAGTTGGAAAATCTGAATTATAGAACTTTTAGAGTAGCAACTAGTTAGTCTAGCATGCATTTTTGGTCTGAGATACATAATGTATTGCAATTTTGGGTTTTTCTCTGCAAGACAGGTGCTGATTCCTGGGAAACCGCTGTAATTTTGAAAGTAGTTTTTAGGTACTAGCTTTGAAAAGTTAGGATGAGCTGGCACTGTTCAACCTGTCCTAAGAAGGAAATCTTAAGAAGAATAACCATAGGCAATGTATACTTGTGTAAAAATATCAGAAACAATACAGACACAGAGACAATAGAAATAAGTTTTCCACAAATTGATTGGGAAGGTATAACAACAGCATATTTTAGGTAACAATTTGAGTATTTTCCTATAAGTGATTCATATGATTGCCCAGAATTACCACCGTCTATGGACATTCTTCTTTTTACTCTTCTAGACCTATATGAAAAAAGATAGTTTAAAAAATGTTAGTGAACTTGATAAATTTGGTCCTCAACTTATGACCATTGGGACTAGAACTTTGATCGCTAAGCAATGCAATCATAAAGTGAGATGTAATGTGACCACATTCCTCAGTGGCCATAATCCTGGCAGTTCCTGTCATTGTGGTTAAGCAAATTTTACTGGTCATTAGCCAGGGACCAAGCATTCTGGGATTGGTCCCTTCCAGACCTGAGCCTCTATAAGGTAAACTCCACCAACCTGCCTATTCCCCCCACCCCCACCCCCCCATATCTCTGTTCCAATTCTAGTTGCCTTCGCTATCTGGCACTCTGAGACCCCCACTGCCCAAGCTGACCTTTGCTGTCATCTTCTTGCTTCCTTTGCTGACAAGGTTTACCCACCCTGGCTATTGAACAGGACTGGGACTGTCTTCAAGGTGGGGAAAAAAGCACAAAGTCCATTCCAGAGCTGTAGTATACTGAAATGTTCCTTTGAACTGTGTTGTTGGGGACAAAAATAGGGTGGCTTTGTGCCACTGAAAGAGCTGCTTTGTGGGTTTTTTTTCTTTTACATAGCACAAAGCCAGCCCCATACATCTCAGAGCATGGTGCAAAGGGGTGTTTTGTTGCACGGTGGCCCCTTTAAGCTGCTTTGTCGGGTTTTTTTGCAGCGCCAACCCAGCACAACCACCAGGCACGAAGTACCTTGTCAGCAGTACAGGAAAAAAAAATTGAAGCTCAGCTGGGACAGTAGAGCACAGGGCAGCAGGGGGTCAAATGGGAATAGATGGAGGGGGCGGAATAGGTAATGGAAAAAGTTGAAGTGCCCCTGCGGTGGTTAAGTGTGAGCAGGCTGCTAAGCACCTCAATTTTCATTATGTGACTGGGGGCACTGCCATGGCTGTAACTTCAGGCATGGGTCATAAATCCCTATGTTCAGCTTCATTGTAACTGAACGCTTGCTGAACAAATGGTTGTAAGTCAAGGACTACTTGTATCACATTGCTCACTAAAATAATTGAGACATAGCTGAAATTGTACATCTTTTTCCTGTTCTGAAAGCTTGCTTTATATTTATGAAAATTTAAACATAAGACACTTTCTTTTCCCAAAGTTCTGTACATTAGAAATCATTTTACATTTCATAATAATTATTCCATTGATTTCTTGTTAATTGCACATTGTTGTTGGTTGCATCACAGAATGTGTGATTCACTACGATACTATTTTAATGCCTATATGTGAGTGTCTATGAGAATAGTTTTGACCTAAATGTGAGATGATGTCTCATTAGTTTTTGAATTTTCTTCTACAAGGTGTGCATTTTCATCTGTGTATCAATGTTTGTGCACAGCATAGATATATGTACTAAAAAGAAATAGACGTTTTAGTGGTTGTTCGTGGCTCCTATTAAGTTGGGCGCTCAGACTTGCTTTGTTGCTTGCTACTTTCCACTTATGGATGTTCCATGTTAGTTAATAGTTGGAGACTAGTGGCACAGCCTTTAGATAGTGCCTGTAATGGGGGGAGGGGAGAGAGGAACAAAGAGGGCAAGATGGTCAAGGGTTTTGTGTAGGGAAAGGGGTGGGAAGGGCGGATATTTCTAGTCAGGATACTGTACACTCTGTGGAAAGAAAGACTGGGCTCGTTTTTCACCATTTCTGTGCCTCTCTTTCCCCCATCTTTCCTGGTGGGTTTATGGTTTGTGCTACCTCGTTTGGGAAGGGAAGCATCAAGGCACTCTTCCATCTCTGACTTCAGTCTTCTTTCAGTCCAGTGTCCGTTAAGTCCTGTCAATTCTTTTCCCACTTTCATGCTTTCAGATTAAAACAAAAAACATACGTGTTCTCATGAGGTGGAGTGGTAGCAGATCCAGTTGTTGTTGTTTTCTAGCATCCTGTATGGGTAAGTTTAAAAACAGCCTCTCCAGGTCCAGCCTCTGCTTGTTTCCCAGATAAAACCATGGTGTATTACATTGCTTCTTCCATCTTTTATAAGATTTGTCAAAGATGCTTTTGGCCTGGAGCCACTCTATCCCCATTTCAAAAGAAAGATTAAATTCCACTTCTCCATAAAAGTTATGCTCAGGAGGGTATGTTAAGATACTTGATTTTCACACAGCTGGGAAAAATAAGCAACCTGGACACTGGGGAAGGTCTCTGGTTGGCTGGGTTCCTCAGGGAGTGGTTTGGATGCCTGTATATCATTTTCTGTCCCAGGTTTTTACCACAGTACACGAGTCCAACTACCAGCCTTGTGTGGTGGGGTCATTACAAACTTGCTTCATTAGGAAACAAATTGCTCAGTCCATAATATGCACTAACCAGGATTGTGGGGAATTTGCTTCATACTACCCTATCTCTCAACATACTTGTAGTACTTTTTAAATGGAGGATTCTTCCAGAACTTCAGCATCCAGAAGGCAGGAGAGTCCAGAAGGGGTAACATGGGGCATATTTTCAGCGTGTATGTACTCTGCCCCAAAAAAGAAAAAAAAAGTTGAGCTCTGAATTTGCATGAATTATGAAAATGTATTCTTAGGCCTTTTCTAAAACATGGGCAACATGTTACAGGAAATTTGGCCATGGGAAAAATTAATTAGTACGTCCCATTTAGCCTAGCTAGTCTCTATTTTTACAAATCTCTCATCCCATGTCAAGGGGCCAGAACTCGTTAGATGGAAGAATTTCAACAGGACCTGGACTCAAGCTCAAATCTTGCATTGGTACAGTATGATTGAGTGTATACAGCCCTGGGTGTGCATTAGTTTGGTCTGAGCAGAAAGCAGAGGGTGGGAAGGGTAAGAGGGTTGTCTGTATTTTTAATGGTGCTATATTCGGAAGGGTTGGTGGAGGTTACTCTCAGCTCCAAGTATGGAAATTTGAGGCCTCAGGGTATTTCCTGCCCCATGATCAGGCCGGTATCCTGAAGTGGGGTAAAGGCAGAAACTTCTGTTTGTATTTTTAATGGTGTGTGTTAGGGGGGAGGGGGTGCATAATACTTTTTAAAATACTTGATTGAAATAAACTCTTCTAAAACTCTTCCTGTTTCTTGATATTATGATGTATGGATTGAGTGCATGACAAGTCTTAATGCAAAACTGCTTTGTGTAAGATCTATTTGCAGAATTACTTCAGATATAACAAATGCTAGTTTAAAAATGAATATTTAAAAACTATTTCATTATCCAGACTGATAAATGAATGTTAAGGACATTCGACTCAATGTGTCTAATACTCTAAGGTAAGTCGAACATTTTAGACAGACTGAACGTCTTGTAAACAGAACTAAAAAAAAAGTATACCTATGGCAGTGGTGGCGAACCTTTTACTTACCGAGTGCCGTGTGCGGCTCCTCCGTGTGCGTTGCATGTGCAACCGCACCACCTGCGCATGCATGTAGCTTTTGCATGTGCAATGCACGCGTGCTGTGCGCAGGCACTCACACACATGACCAATCGCATGTGCATGCACAGGAGAGCTCCGAAGACCAGCTGGATTTCCTGCTGCAATCACACACATGCACAGCGGAGGCCTGAAGACCAGCTGGGTCTCTGCAATCACGCATGCATGCATTCGCAATCTCATGTGCATGCTCAGTAGGAGATAAGTTGGCCGACAGCTTGTGTGCCCAGCAAGGTAGCTTTGTATACTACCTGTGGCACCTGTGCCATAGGTTCGCCATCACAGACCTATGGTATAATGATTGAAAATGAAGCTTCGTTGTTAAATGATTACAAAATATTCAGCTGAGGACGATAAATAGATTGTTCTTCCTTTCCATGCTTTGGCAAAAGTTTGTTTTGAATCCAGGAAATTTTAAGCCCAAGCAAATAAGTTTGATAACAAAATAAAAATTCTTGACAGCTTTCAGGATAAATTTAATGTTATGAGTGTTGAACAATGTTTTTTAGTAAGATTTTTTATTGTTTCTTTGCCCCTTGCCTTCTGGGCAACTTAATGTAGACATATTTCAGTTCAGTTCTTTTATTATTTTGTCATGAATCCAAAATAAAAGTATAAAAATCATAAAAACATACATTTATATACCCTTGTTTACATGCATGAATTACAAAGAAAATACTATAAATAAAAATAAGGACCAAAATACAATAGAATGCATAATTTGAATATGAGTTCACAATTAAAAAGATTATAGTTTAATGGATACTTCCCAAAAAATAGATTAGTTATCTAATCCTGACTTTCCTACTGGTAGATATTTTTAAAAGTTGATAGAGATGGTCTACCAATTTGGAAAATATTAAATGAATCGTGTACATATTCACAGTGAAGAATCTTATAGAAAAAAAAACCTTTGTAAAGAGTTATTGTATCTTTAAACTTTGATATTGAATTGCTTTCTTTGTGAAGCTTAATATTTACTTATAAAATATTTAATTTTCTAATCATCTATTAGATATTTAATCCACATTGTTTAGTTTCAGTCAAAAAGGGAAAGTAACAATGTGAAACATAAAACCAATATATTAAAATGATTTACTTATTCAGTTGAAAACGTAAAGGTAAGGTTTCCCCTGTCCAGTTGTTTCTGGCTATAGGGGAATCTCAGTTCTTTAGCCGAGGCAACCGGCATTCTCAGAAGATACTTTCAAGGTTGTGTGGCCAGCAAGACTATAGTAGACGCTAAGAAGGCAGGCATGTCAAATGCAGCCCATTGCAAGTGCACCTGCAGCCCGCACAGAAGATGGTTTACAATAATGTTTTTAGCTTTAAGTACTGCCTTTGAATGATGTAAGCCACCTTGGATCCTTGAGCAGAAAGGTGGGGTAAAATATTTTAAATCAATAAAAATTAAGTAAGTAAACAAGAAGGAGAATCCTACATGCTGTCCTGAGTTCACTGTTGAAGAGGCTAGATACCTAACAAATAAGCAAAAAAACTTCCAAGGCTCCCCGGGCAAGTTGCAAGAGAAACGCCTCTCCCCTGGAGCGACAGCAACTCCTTAACCTGGTCAGAGGAGCCAGTTGTGCAAGGCCAGTGCTTGTAACCCGAACCGCACCGGCGCTGCCAGTGTGTGTTTTCTGCTTGTCCCGCTGTCGCAAGAGAAAGACAGGCTGCTCTCCGAGCTGCCAAGGGCGAACCCAGCCACTGCCACCCAAAGAAATTCCCAAACACCATCCGCCAGACTCCCCCCCCCGCTTGCCATTATGTCAGGTTAGTACGCTCCTCCCAGCGGGACTCCCGGAGGGGACAGTGGGCCATCCCAAGATTGAAGAGAGTGTGGCCCTCATCATAACTCAAAATGTGACAATATGTCCCTTGGGGGACTCTGAGTTTGACATGTGTGCACTAAGGTACACTGAAGCTGTTATCTTCCTATCAAAGTGGTATCTATTTGTCAGCTTGCATTTGCATGCTTTCAAACTGCTAGGTGAGCAGCAGCTGGAGCAAGTAACGAGCTCACTCAGTTGTGTGCTACTTGGTTTGTCAGTTTTTTAGCTGATAAGACAACCCAGGTTGTCATTTTTTTAGCTGATAAGTTCAGCATCTTTAACTGCTGAACTATCATGCCCCCACTTATACTGTAAGACAGTGCAATAACTATTTCTTCATAAAATTCTTAAGGACACATCCGGTGCTTGGACTTAAATTTTATATAACTCTTTTCCTTGGCCTCAATTGAAGTAGTTTCAGGTTTTTTTACTTCACTGAGGAAGACCACAACATTGTGGCTTTTTGTTTGTTTTATACAAAGTATTCCCCTCTATAAAGCTTGTCTATTTGCCAGTTTATGCTCACATTGTAAAAACATTCAGTATGAATTGGTCCCAAGAAGATGTAAGAAGTTGGTGCAGAAAACACCTGACCCTTTTCTGATCCTGTGTTTATCATGCCATCCATCACCAATTCTCTTGGTTCTTCATGCAGGCATATATAACATTAAATAGGTATTCATGTGCTAGTTGAGTATTGTTTTTGATAACCTTTATTAGATTTCATAAATATTCCAGGTGTCCCTTAAATATTATGGAAAAGTTGGAGAAATGCACAATTTCTACGTAAAAATATTACACAGTGTTATTACCTTGGAATTGTTACTGTTCAAAACCCTCCATTAATATCACGAGATGAACAAAACTGCTCTTTGGTTTTAACATTTTGTTAGATATTTTCCTGACCAGAATTGGAAATAAAGCCATACGCCATGATTCAAGGATACAACTCTTCATAAGTTAGTTTTACTGTAAATGGAAGAGCAGGTTGCTTAGCAAATTTGCAGTCACCTGTACCACCTGCTTTCCTTCTCTTGAGCCACCTTCCCAGTGTCAATACCACAGAATTGCCAAAGAGCTTCAATCTTCACACAGGTGAGAGGAGACGGGTGTTTTGGAGTTCTGTAGCCACCAGCAAACTGCAGCAGCCAAACGAAGGAAGGCATTTTTCCTTTTAAGAAGTGGACAGTCCAGCAAGACGAAGCATAATGTAAAAAGTACAAGAGCTTAGACGGGTGTTTTCATTGAGCGCTACTTTAGCATAAACATTAGGACTCGTAAGGAAGAGAAGAAGAGACTGAGACTGCAAAAAACAAATTAAAAAACCCGTCACTTTCAAGAATACAGTGCAGTTCCCCTTGCTTAAGGACAGGGTAATGCAACATCTTGGAACTGAAAATGGCACACCCAATTTTCTGTAAACAATGGCTGTCAGGTGGTTTAAAAATTGTGAATATTATACTGGTCTGCCTTCCACGTGATTTGTCAAGGCTAGAAAGGCACAATGACCTGACTCTTGTATAGATGCTTACAGAACTATGACATATGTGAAAGGTGATACGTCACAATATATTTTTTTTTTAATTTTTTTATTGATAATAAAAAACAAAACATAAACAAAAAAAAAACAAGAAAAATAATA
>JAEANM010002989.1:0-23263 GCA_017656035.1 Myanophis thanlyinensis | reverse complement strand
CTGCCCTAACTTACCTGTGGTCGTGAATGGCTGCGTAAGCATTTCACTGCATATTGTACCATGTATGATTGTGCATTGACAAATAAAATTTGAATTTGAATTTTGAATTTGAATATTACAGTCTAGAAATCTGATAAATAACAGGTATCCAGATTAACTACGGATGTCATTGTGGTTCATAAACGTTAACTGAGTGACCATATTCAGATGCTTTTCTTAAAGATGAAAACAATCATCCTGAGTTTATTTTGAGAAACACTAAAATTGGAGGATAATAGTCAGCCCAAGCTTCCTCAGAATGCAATCGAAGCTCTGTTTTGCTTCTACTTACCCAAAATCTTGCTTCTGAAATGATGAGAAAGTTTGCATTGGCTTGGAATATAATGGGAATATGCAACAGGAAGGCTAACTTGACATAAATCTGAGAATCTTTTGGGGACCAGAAGTGAAGTGGCAAATTTGGCTCAAAAGTACCCATGTTCGTTCTGCAAAGACATTGATGTTTTTCTTTGCAAGTGATTTATTACTTCACTGCACACATGTGTCTCAGATGTGTTCAGCATGGTATTTTGAACTGATGTCCTAATCAAAGAAAAGTGTGTTTGGAAACCTGTTAAACCTGTCTCCGTTCTGAGCCTCTGATCTGACAAATGCTATTTCCTTCATTATTGCTTCCATATCAGTTTAAGTTATAGTAAAGTATTTTATGGCTGAATGTTTCTTATTACAACTTTTGATAGAGAGTGTGAACTTCTACTTCCAGAGTGTAGAATTCAGAGCTAGGTTTAAAGGAAAATTACATGCTTTTGAGAATTTACAATCCGGCAGTTCTTTCAAAACACCAAAAATGAAAAGAAGTTGCAGTAATTTATCCTCATTAATCCTTCATAGTCCTGCCCTGATATCAATCGCGGTTGCGGTCGGTCGCGTAAGCATTTCACTGCATATCATACCATGTATGACTGTGTATGTGACCAGTAAAAATTTGAATTTGAATTCATTTCAGTAGCATCAGATCATTGTTTATAAAATCTTCCCATTGTTAACAATTTTAAGAATTAGAAACTCTTGACAGTCACTCCAAGGTCACCCAAGATTTTTTGCTGAGAATCTAGTTTCCTACTTACAGTCTTACCTTAAGTGATTACCAAAATGTTAGTTGAGGCTAGTATTCTTCAGAAGTGCTGCATAAATTCCAAGAATAATTTCTAACGTTGTAAATTGGAAAGCCCCATCAAGTAATAACAGGATTGGGCCCTGTTAGTACTTTGATGTGAGACCTCCAGGAAATACACTGAGGCCGTAACCTAGACTGGAAATCCCAACCCCTCATATCCCAGTAGACACATATGCATATATGTTTATGAAATTCAAATCAAATTCAAATTTTATTAGTCACATACACAGTCATACATGGTACGATATGCAGTGAAATGCTTACGCAACTGCAAGTAAGTTAGGCAAAATGGGAGGGTAGGGTAGGAATAAGTTGGGAAGTGGGGAGTGAGGTAGAATCATGGTTTTGTTATAGTCCTGAGTGTGCTTGTGGTTTCTGGTTTAGTGTCCGTATTGCCTGTGGAAAGAAGCTTTTCCTCATTCTTTCTGTGTTTGCCTTCAGGGAGCGAAAGCGCTTTCCCGATCGCATCTACATGAGAATTATGAGAATTATTATTACATGAGAATCGCAAATACATGAGAAGGAGGCAGTGGCAGAATACTTAAATTATTGCTAAGAACACTACCCAGATATTTTCATGAACCCATAAGGAATCAAGCTTAACGCAAAAGAAACTTAGACATTGTTAAAATTGAATGTGATTTCTGTGGTCTTTGAAGTTTTGTAAAAAAGCAACAACATTTGACGATCATAAAGGTTCAGCTGTGAAAGAAGGGCTTAAGAGATGTTAAAGGAAAAATTGATTTTTTTTTTACAAAAGATACAATAAATCTCATACTGATAAAACTGAAATTATGATCAATACAGCAACTTTCTACTTCACTTGCAGTTTTACTGAAAAGGTGATGCATATATTTCAAGAATTCATGATTTCTTTTCCAGAATTAGAATAGCAGGATCATAAGGATGTTTTTTTAAAGGCATTTAAAATTGGGCGTTGCAAATTAAATAGACAGTACTGTCTTTAACATCATTAAATCCAGTAGAAGAACCAAGAGGGCAATCTAGAGCCATGATGGCACAGTGGTTAGAATGCAGCATTGCAGGCTATGTCTGCCGACTGTCAGCAGTTCAATTCTGACCAGTTCAGGGTTGACTCGTCCTTCTGTCTTTTATGGTTGGTAAAACGAAAACCTAGATTGTTGGGGCAATATGCTGACTCTGTAAACTGCTTAGGATTGTAGAACGCTATGAAGCAGTATATAATAAGTGCTATTGCTATTGCTATTCAGTTTAAAATACACAATAACAGTGTATATCTATCTCCACTTCTGTTGAAGAAGACAGTTTATTCCATCAAAGAATGGAAGTCCATCGGGACACCCACAACTTTTATTTTAGAATCCTTGTTTTAGTTGAATGAGGCTTCAACTTTGATCCTTAGCATATCTTTTAATAAGTTAAGATAGAGAAAACCTCACTTTCCCAATATTGCTGAGTGTCTATCACTCCACTATATGTGCCCAGTGCTGGAAGCATTTTAATTCAGAAGCACTTCTATTGCTTCCTCAAGTTAATATGTGCCTGGAGAGTATTGAGTAGCTTCATTGGCTTTTTGCTACACTGAGTTTGTAAGGTCCTCTGTTTTGTTTGTTACTTTTATTCTGTCTTTGGAGCCTGTGATTAACATGCTGGACCAGGCCAGCTATAAAAAGTTCATATTAGAAGCTTGGTAAGGTTTTCCCGCAAGCACTGCTACAATCTTTTGATGGATTGTAAAAGGCTACTGAGAAAAATTAATCATTATGAGGTAAAAGTGTGGATTTTAAAGGTAAATTAAACATTGTTTGTATAGAATAAACACTAACATAGATTGAATAGGAATGAATGAAGCATAACAATACTATTTCTCCTTATTTTAGGAATTGTTCAGTTTCGTTGGCATCTAAGATTTTAAATAATATCTTCCAGAGCATTTAAAGGCCCCATGAGAAAGTTGCTGCTTCCTTTAAACGTGACATCAGTATAGTTGATTCATAAATACTTATTTTTGTAAAGTTTATCAGTAATATTAATGTTCTGTGTCTCTTTCTGGAGGAGTGCATTGGAGAGCCATGTAATTTTCTTGGCAACTTTTGTTGGAAGTGATTTGCCACTTCCTTCTTCCTAGGGCTCAGAGAGAGCAACTGGCTCAAGACATCCAGCTGACATCATGCCTAAAGCAGGATTAGAATTTATGGTGGTCTGGTTTTTAGTCTGGTGGCTTTGAACACAGAGGTCTCCAACCTTGGCAACTTTAAGACTTGTGGACTTCAACTCCCAGAATTCCTCAGCCAGCTGGCTAAGGAATTCTGGGAGTTGAAGTCCACAAATCTTAAAGTTGCCAAGGTTGGCAATCCCTGCTCTAACAAACTGGTTGGATAAAATAATAAAAGTATTTAACCATGTATTTGGGGAAATTGTCCCTCTGTTGAAAATACATTAATTATTTTCCCCCTCTTCTTACAGCATAAGCAGTACCATAATGGATGTAGACAGCACAATTTCCAGTGGGCGTTCAACTCCGGTCATGATGAACGGACAGGGAGTGACGACTTCATCTGCAAAAAGTATTGCTTATAACTGCTGCTGGGACCAGTGCCATTCTTGCTTCAATTCCAGTCCGGATCTGGCAGATCACATTCGGTCCATACACGTAGATGGTCAGCGAGGAGGGGTTGGTGTTTGTTTTTTTTTTTTTAATTGTCTTTTCTAACATCTCTGTGTTAAACCAAAACTTTAAACATGTTTAATAGGAAAAGAAACGGTGTTGTAAGATATGTACTTTTAAAACCAATCAAAAAAAGCTTAAAACTGTTAACAACCAAGTTATTTCAAGAGTGGGAACTAAAAGAGACTTGAAATGCGAATTATAAGGAATACTGAATGATGGGAGAATGATACCCCATGCATGAAAAGAATGTGTTGTACTCCAGATGTTTTCTGTCATAGGCAAAAGGGAGCCGAAGAGGAAGAAAAGGTGAACAACAACAATTGGAACAGGTGAAAATACAGATAAAGTTCTTGATTTAGTAGAATATTGGAAAATACATGGTTGTCCTAAAGACTTGATAGAAAAAAAAAGGCTTCAAGATAAATGCCAAATAAAATCAAAGCCAAAACAAACATTTAGTGCACGTTTCCAAGTAGAGGAACAGGAGCTGTCACATAGATTTAGTGGTAAAATAGGATGAGTAAAGATTAGAGATATGAATTCATCTGCCTGTGAAAGTGGATGTTAGGGCTTTGCAATGTGTTCAGAAGGAGTGATGGTACAAAATACATCAGCATCAGAAGGAACCCTTCTTTGAAAGATCTACAGCACCTTTGTGGGAAGACTATATACAATGGCATCCAAATCTCCAGTTGTTTCCATCTGTATGTATACAGGAAACATTTTGTTGGGATTTCAGAAGCACCTATAAAGTGGCTCTGCACGTTCAAACATGAAAAAAGACTTCACTGAGCTTTCTGGAGAATACTGCTACACTAATGTTAAGGATAGGTCCTTTGTTCCAACATGCTTTGCAATCGCCTTTAAATATTCTGACCCTGGCTTAACAGAAGCACGAAACAGGCTTTTGGTCCCCCCAAAAAAACCATTTTTATTTGGTTACTGTGAATTCTTCTCATTCCCATCCAGAAAAGTCTCAGCAGTAAACCTTTCAAGGTTTTATTACAAAAACAGACCTTATCAGTCCTTGGATAGTTGCCAGGCTGAATTTCCTAGTCAAAATACTTGGCAAGGAGACTCTGTACAGCACAAACTCAGATAAGCAAATCTTCACAATAAAGAGTGAACTCATTGTCTCCTATAAACACAGCTCCCCTTTTGCTCCTATTTATTCCCTATGGGAGGGGCCATTCAGCATCCACTTGTGCCTTTATTTCCGAGTCGACCCCTGGTCCTTAGTTGTTCCCTTCTCCTGACAGCTCTGTGCATATGCATATCTGAAACAGGCTCCAGCTGTTGTTCTTCCCCACTGATCTCCAACTGCAAAGGCAGCTGATAACTCTCGGATGGCCCCGGCCCCATCTCTGCCTCCAATGCAGAGCACCCATCAGGGCCTTTCTCCAACTCCAGGACTGGCCCAAGGTCCTCCCCAACCTCCTCACTGTCTGAGTCTGCTGCCAGCTCTGCTGGCAGCTGGTGGGCCACAACATTAATGCTTCATCTGTCCCAGGACAATATAAGGGAAAGCAAAGCTAAGGGGGATTTTGAAGACGATGAGAGATTTTCTTTTGTAGATAGTGGAAATTTTAAAGTCTGCATGGATAAGTAAGAGTCAGAAATTGGAAGAGAAATTCTTAAGAGAAATACAGATAGTCCTCAACTTACAACCATTCATTTAACGATCACTCAAAGTTACAGTGGCACTGAAAAGTGAATTATGACTGTTGCAGCATCCCCGTGGTCACGGCTGCTGGGCAACTGGTTCATATTTATGATGGTTATGTGATCGCCTTTTGTGACCTTCTGACAAGCAAAGTCAATGGGGGAGCCAGATTCACGTAACAAGCGTGTTGTTAATTTAACACTTGCAGTGATTCAGTTGCCGGTGGCGAGAAAGATGGTAAAATGGGGCAAAACTCATTTAGCGACTATCTCGCTAATTGTGGTCGTAAGTCAAGGACTACTTGCATTTTTCGTTTTTGAAATGAAATTGGTTTGGAGGAGTTGGAATGTTGGGAAAGAAGGAATGAGGTGTGACGAAGATGCTCTAATCTTCTGATGATTTCCTAGATCCTATCCTTAAGTCAGTGAAAGAACACTCTATCACATTTTTGAGGTCTTATGCAATATAGTGCTAGGTCTGACAGTCAATAATTTAACTGAAGGGTGTATTACATCAGTCTTCATCTAGGTCCAAATTTTGCAGTTTCTTTTGAATTACTTGGTTAACCAAATCAAGTGAAATTCTAAAAAGATGTAAGACACAACTATCATTCAGGGGCTTCATTTGATACATTTCAGATTTAAATGTCAGGGTTCCAACAAAACTCCTCATATCCATTCAGCACTCAGAGACAAAGTCCATCCAAGAAAGAATTTATTAATGAAGTCATACTGGCACATCTGGTATTTTCCTACTACCCAAGTAAAATTCACAATCCACCCCCTGCGTCTGTGAGACCATCCCGTTGTCCAATCAACTAATGTCAAAAGAGAAACCATGTCTTTGTTCAACCTCCTCCAGGCGCAGGCTGTCCCAACCTTGACAGTCTCCAAGAATGTTATTTAGACCAGGCGTCCCCAACCTTTTGGATCTCGGGGACCACTAAATTTGTAATTTTAAATCCCATGGACCACTAATATGATCTGTCTAATGACTGACCCCTGATTTAGTGCAATATAAAAAATGCAAATAATTTTTCTGAGGACCACCAAAATTTTCTCATGGCCTACCAGTGGTCCACTGGTTGGTGACCGCTGATTTAGACTACCAACTACTCACTAAGAAACTACCCCTCCCAAATTCCCAGGCACTAAATGTGGCAGCAATGAAGATTCTGCACACTAATATGGCTTCAATAGCTGACATAAATTGCTAATCTTATTATTGTGTGTTTTCTGTAAGTTAGGATAGAATTGACAACCTGGTTTTTTTCCCCTCTAATTAAGTTGCGATTAATTTTTTCCTAGGAAATGCACATTATATATCAATTTGAGTGTCTTTCTTTCAACACAGCTAGAATCATGACTAGGATCCAACGATGGCCTTCAGCTTGTTAAGGGGGGAACAAGTTACACTTGTCTGTAATTTATGAAGAACTGCTTTGGTTTGTTGTAATATCAGTTGGAGCAACAGCTACTATAGCAATACTGCTCATTCCAAAGCAAATTAAAATTCTTCACAGTTTTAGCATATTACAGGCCAAACCAAAAGCGGCCCTGTTCTAGGAGCAAGTGGTGGGAATGTGCCTCTTCTGCCATTCTTTCTTCGTCCTTGTTTGATTTAGCAAATAATCTCATGTGTCCGCTTTCTAATCATTGTTTTTACAGGCGTAAAATTGCTGCCTTTGGGGAGGTTTCAAATGGAGTTGTTGCCTGCTTTAACTGTCCCACGCTGTAGGAGCCAAAAGAGGCTCTATTGGCCTTGATTGCATTTCACTGAAGGGTAAAAATTGAAATGGATCCGCATGGTTGAATTAAACAAAACGATAGTTTAAAACTCAGATCAACTACTGGAGAAGTGATCCAGAATGTGCTGGTGGTGACTATATGGCATGCTCTGGGTCCCCATCAATTAAGCAGTGTTGCAGTATGGGACCTAGGAAGTAGGCTCCCTACTAGGACGATCAGACCAAGAAATGTAACTACTCAGGAAGGGAAGATAAAATTACTATATAATGGGAGAATCTTGCAAGTGAGATTATTCTATACCCCCTCTTCCTTCTTATAGTGCATTGAATTTAGGGAGTGTCTGTCTGAGCTACTTCTGAATGGTATCTGGATCTTCTGGACTTTAAAAATGTTTCAGTCCCTTCAGCCTAGCCAACAGCACCTGCATAATTCCATCCAGGTCATTTTGGGTACTCTCTACAATATATATTCCATCTCTGCTACTACATCTGCCCAATGGAATGATATCCCCCGATAAATCATAATGTCATCCTGCCAGCCTTTAGGAAGGCCTTAAAAATCCAGTTCAAGGGTAAGGACATTCTCTGACTCATTTTTAATGTTCTAAACTTGACTTGCCTCCAGCATGATACGTTTTAATAATTTCCGTTGTCCTTTTATGTGATGATGTTCTTCTTTCAGCTGTTCCCATTAGGTGTTGCCACAGCAAATCAACTGTTTCCACCTAACTCTATCCTTGGCATCCTCTACTCTTGCCCCAATTAACTTCATGTCCTCTTTAAACGCATCCATATCTCTCCTCTTTGGCCTTCTGAATTTTTTCTGCAGTTCTTTTTTCATTAGGCCCAAAAGGAGAAGTTCTGGTTTTCATTTAGTGACTGTTAAGTTACAATGACACTGAAAAAAGTGACTTATGACCACTTTTTCCACTGTTGCAGCATCCCCATGGTCATGTGATCAAAATTCAGGTGCTTAGCAACTGGCATATGTTTATGGCAATTCTAGTGCTCTGGTGTCATGTGATCGCCTTTTGGAACCTTCCCAGCCTGCTTCCGACAAGCACAAGTCAATGGAAGGAGCCAGATTCAGTGATTCTCTTAACAACTGTGGGGAAAGGGTCACAAAATGGGGCACAGTTCAACAACTGTCTTGCTTAGTAACGGAAAATTTTGGCTCCTTCAAGGGTGTAAGTCAACGATTACCTGTAACTGCATTCTTACAGCACTATAGCATGGGTATAAATTGGACTCTTAACATGTAAGTTGAACAGAAATGCAGAATTCATTGGTTTTATCAATGCAAAAATATTTTGTTCCTGCTGAACTACTACAAAAGTTTCTTTTAGTGATTGTTAACTCATGTATTATATATGTATGTGGAGAGGAATTGCATGCTTTATTGAAGTAGACTTATTACATCAGATATACTGTATATCTGATTTATTAATGAAACACATTTGCCGTTGTGTTCTTTGGCACTTAAAAATGAATGGTTTCAGTCATTTAAATGAAGCTTCCAGGATATAAGTAAGATTTCTATACAGTGTAAGACTGAAAATAATAACAGTTAAAAGATAAACACCACCTGGTAGGCAACTGGGAGAATAGTTCATGTATTTTATTTGCCTTTTGTCAGATTTTCCTTGCTCTCTTTCATATAGCACAATTTATATTCAGCAAATTCCTTGTGGGTTATTTTAAAGAGATTTTTTATTAATAACTGTCTTAACCAGAAAAAAAAAATTGCATTGTCGTAAGAGTCCACAAGGTTTATCTTGACTTACTAACCAGATTTTTATTTGACCTATCTCCATCTTTCCAAGTATCCTTTTAGGACTTGGGAAAGAGGTGGGCCTTTCTTTTCCTTACAATATAGGGAAGAAATCTGTGTTGCTCTCTCAAAATCACTTCAACTGAAAGAGAGAGGTCACCATTTGAGGCCACTGAGGATGTCCATGGTTAATCTAAAGTATCTCATTATTTGAGATATTGATAAAGTTAGAGCAAAAAGTCATTTCGTGATTAAAGGATATTTTTTAAAGTGAAATTTAATTTGCTCCTTCCATACATTTCTACAAATTGTCTAGGGCCGTGATGGCGAACCTATGGCACGGGTGCCCCAGGTGGCACGCAGAGCCATCTTGCTGGGCACACAAGCTGTCGGCCAACTTACCTCCAGTGGAGCATGCACATGTCACTGCACATGCATGCATGCGCAATTGCAGAGACCCAGCTGGTCTTCGGGCCTCCACTGTGCATGCGCACAATTGCAGCAGGAAATCCAGCTGGTCTTCAGAGCTCTCCTGCTGCGCATGCACACACAATTGCACATGTGTGTGTGAGTGCCTGTGTGCAGCGCGCGTGCATTGCACGGGCAAAAGTTGCATGCATGCACAGATGGTGCAGTTGCACATGCAGCGCACATGGAGCTGCACACAAGTGTGGATGGCATGTGCAAAGTGCGTACTTTTTGGCACTCGGTAAGTAAAAGGTTCGCCACCACTGGTCTAGGGTTTTGGTCTCTATCAGTCACGAGGCAATCTATTTCCTACATTCTGGAATATGTGGAATTGGAAAAGTGACAAAAGAGACACTTCTGATGACCAGCTGTTGGGAGCCACCTACATCTGTACAGCTATTAGAATAACAACTTCCCACGGTATCTGTGACAGGTTAAGGAGGCCAATGCTAGGGAAAAAAACTCAAAAAGTCCCTAAATTCTTCAAAGAATCTAGGATACATGAAATGCCAAGTCAGATCACCAGTTGAACAGTGCCCAAGTAACTTTGCAAACAGGCGGCAATCTTGGGATGTTGGCACAGTTTTCTAGGGGCAGAAATAAGTATTTTGGTTAGGTTCTTAAATAGTCATGAATCAATCCATCCTTGCTGAATTTATTTAATGTTTCAAGTGGACCTCTTAGGTTGGTAACTTCACAGAACTAAGTTAGCTACTTCAGCTGTATGTTGATTGTGTGTTGAATCTTGGCAATTACTGTTTCTTCTCTGTGAATTTAGAAACACTTTTCATTTTTCGAACGGTTGATTCTGTTTAAAAGAAAACTAGATGACTTCTCTTAACATGCTAAGACATTGCTACCAGCAGGGAGAGCCAGTCAGGAAATGCATTAAATGTGCTAAAAGCAAACGGTCTTTACAGAAATATGTGTTTTCGGGTAATTTATTGAGTTAAAAATAATATCTTGAATGTTAAAAAAATATGTGTAACCAGAGCTTCCACCTAATTTGTGTTTTCTCTTTCTAGGTGTTTGTATGCTTATGGAAAGGCTGCAAAGTGTATAACACACCATCAACAAGTCAGAGCTGGTTACAGCGGCATATGTTGACCCATAGTGGGGACAAACCTTTTAAGGTAGGTTATATTTTCCAAGGCTTTTTAGCCTACCTCGTTTGCATTAAATATTTATTACAATATTTATGCAGTAATGCATTTATCTGAAAGGAAGGCATTGTCTTCTCCCTGAAATAACTTGCCTTTAAAATATGATAGCGGTCTGTCTAAATTAACAGATTCAAAGGAGAATAAAAATACAATAGGGCAAACTGACTAATCTTGAAAAAAAAATTGGGAAACAAATAATACTTTAAGGTTGGTGCCTGCTTAATCACTCGGAAAAGCTATTCCATAGTAAAGCATTTTGGGTTTTGTTTTGTTTTTTGCTTGGCTCATAATGAGTAGAAGAAACATATCTATAAAAGAAAGGTTCATGGTGTTTGGGACATTAAACCAAAGGAATCGGGTCTGGAAACAAATCGACAGTGGGTATAGCTCTCACATAGGGGGTGCAATAGCTCAGCAGCTAAAGATGCTGAGCTTGTCAGCTGAAAAGCCAACAGCCTGAGTTCAATACCTGAGTCCTGCATGGTGGCTGAGCTCCCATAACTTGCCCCAGCTAGGTAAGTCCACCTGGCAATTCAAAAGCATGCAAATGTGAGTAGATAGGTAGGTACCACTTCAGTGGGAAGGTAACATGTTCCATGAGCCTCAACATATAGTCATACTGGCCACATGACCATGGAAATGTCTTCGGACAAAACGTCTTGGCTCCCTTGGCTAAGAAATGGAGATAATCATTGCCCCCTAGAGTCAGATATAAATGGACGGGGGTAACCTTTATTTATAGCCCCATGTCATTGGCATTTGATGGTCTCACATAGCCATGTCTGCAAGTGTGCCTGTAGCCAATGGAAGTTTCTCAGTGACAGAGAAAACTTCACATTTGGGAATTTCAGTCTGGATCCTCATGGCCAAATCATTAACCAAGGCGATCTTCATAGATGGCGAACCAAACCCAGGCGGATAATAGAGAGAAATTATACTTTATTTCATTATGCTCCTACTGTATTCTTGGCAGTTCACCAGAAAAATTTACATTTCAAGTGTTGATTTTTGCTAATTTTGTTTATGCCTCCACTGTATGAAACGCTTTCTATGCTGAAGAGAACTCAACATCCCACCTAATTGAAAAATCTTGTAGGTTTCATTAGTAGCATTTTCCAATTATTAAATGACAGTTGAAAAAAAAAACTAAGTGGAAGGCCATTTGGTACAATTTGTAATGGTGTGTCCTCTTGGTTAAACATTTATTAAGTTAAACACATTTTTATAATTTTTATTTTATAAGTTAAACACATTTCACTGCATTAAACACATTTCACTGCATTTCGTACTATGTATGTATATGTATGTGATGAATAAATTTGATTTGATTGATTGATTAATGTTCCTGATATTAGAGGGAAAAGGGATGGATGGGTGGGTGGGTGGATGGATAGATAGATAGATGTAATCACTTCCTGACAGCAGGAATTGTTGTCATAATATTACATCTCCTGTACTTTAATCATTATATTTGAGGAAATGGCAATACTTCAACTGACTTTTGCTAATCTTACTGACTTAATCTTATCACTAGATTTGTTTCTTTGAAAAAGAATAAGTATTCATTCACACAAACAAACAAAAACCCATTAATATCTGCTGTTAACTATGCAAAAAAAAAAAAAAGCTGTCGCAGTTGGTGCCGGCATGATTTCATATTGTTGGCTATGTTCTCACTATCGCTGGAACTGAGTTATTGCTGTAGTGTCTGCTGTCCTCTCTTGATTGCCTGCTGTGTTGCCCTAAGAACGACGAAGGGAAGGTAATCTTTAATAACTGACCTCCCGTTTTGAAGTGAGCACTTTACTTCTCAGTGTGTTGACTGGGGTTGCTCAGTTGTTCTTTTCATAAAAGGATGATAGCAAAGCAAGACCACATCAGCCTGTTCCTTCTGGGTTCAATGATAGCCTTACTGAGTACCTCTAACTTTGCCTTTTTTTTTTTTTCCCACTTCTTTTTTTTTTTTTTAAGTGCGTTGTGGGAGGATGCAATGCTAGTTTTGCTTCCCAGAGTGGACTGGCTCGGCATGTACCAACACACTTCAGCCAGCAGAATTCTTCAAAAGTCACCAACCAGCCGAAGGCAAAAGAAGAGTCTCCTTCTAAAGCTGGAATGAACAAAAGGAAGAAGTTGAAGAACAAACGGAGGCGTTCCTTACGTAAGGCTCTGCATGTTTTAGTCCTGCGATAAGCTTTATAGCCCTGCAGCTGACCTTTGATGGCTTGCTTGCTCTCCGTAGCTTTTTGCCTCTTTACCCACTCTCCTGCAAATCCTCTCATTTAGTAGCCTCTGAATTTGAGATACTGCTCCATGGAAAAGTCAGAGGGGATCATTACACCTAGGATGAACGTACTTATCTTAACTTATCCTCAGCTCCGAAGCTGAAGGCTTCGGAATTATAGCAGGCGGAGGCTATGTCCGATAGGATTTCTTCGCTGAACGGAATACTTAATTCATTGGCATTCAGAGGACAGTGATTACTGTCCTTTTTGTCATCTTCTCTGGATTCCTTTATTAGGCCAAGAAGTAAACAATTTAAATGCATATATACGATGCGATTAGCACCTGACAGTCAACGAAGTCCAAGGATCTGAAGGGTTTACTTGAAGAGTAGCATAAGGGGTCTGCAAGGAACTCTGCATTCCCCAGCATCATTTTGGATGGTATTTTTTTTGAAAGGGTTGTACTTGACTTCTCACAAATCACACTGGGGGATGGGGAGGTTGTAGTTATATTTTTGTAGACAGTAATGAAAGATAGTTTTTGAAACAAGCTTAATATAACCCTATCAGAAGTAAATATATATATATATATCTCACCCAGATCTCACTCGCCATCTTCAGGCTGGTGCCTTCTGCTTCAAGTCAGGGCAAGAAGTCAAGTCAGGGCATATATATATATGACCCAGATTCAAATCCCATAAGGGTATGACCGGCTGATGAGAGCAAATAAGCTTGAAATAGATCTGAATTTTTAAAATACCAGCAGAAAAAAACAATTTCTGCTGGTAGTTTAAAAATTAAGGGAGGCCGGTATAGATCTATTTCAAGCTTATTTGCTCTCATCAGCCGGTCATATGTTTCTTTTATGAAGATACTTGGTTACCCAAATATGGGAGGGAACAACCTAGTTCCCTTTTGCCTTTCAGCTCATCTCAAGAGACTATCCAGGCAGAAATTAGCAACAACAGTGTGCCGTATATATTGGTTAATTGTTTATTCTGCTGGTATATATCAGTAATCTAACTGAAATTTCATGTTCAGACTGATTTTAATGTTTCGGTTTAGTTGAAATGACAGCTTTAAAATAGTATTTTCCAAGCTTGGCAAATTAAAGATGTGTGTATTTCAATTCCCAGCATGCTGGCTGGGGAATTCTGGGAGTTGACATCCGCACATCTTCAAGTTGCCACGGTTGGGAAACCCTTCTCTAAAAGGATCAGTGTTAGAAAAAGCTCTTGTTTGAACTAATTACTTAGCATAGAGTCCATATGGTAGACCTGGACTGGAAAAACCTATTTCACTTCTCATTCAGCCGTAGAATTCAAAAAAGACTGAACCGGTTGCTGTCTCTTGAGTTGAGTCTTGCGTTACTAAGTAGTTGTAAAGATGAAGTGAGGGATGTATTAATAAGTACAGTTGGAAGTTGTTTGTTTGGAAATAAGACTGTCCCAGCTAACAAAGATTTGAATAGTATTTTGTTGTTGTTGTTGTTGTTGTTGTTAGAATTACCTGCCTCTTCTCATGGCTGCCCTCCTAACAGATTCTTTGTGCTCAGACCAAAGAATCTTTCCCCCTTTGAACCTAGAGCACTTTCTGCACTCCCGCTTTCTCTTTTGACAATTTGACAGATCGACAGATCGTCCATTATCGGCTGGGATGCTTGAAAGAAGGAAGCTCCCCTACGATAAGACCCATGGGAAAAAAATGGGAGGGGGACCTATATTGGCAAAAATCTTATTTTTTTTCCCCCCAAGATGGATGTTAATGCTGCTCATTGTCTTGAGTTTTGCAGTTGCATAGATGATGGCTGCGTTGTATTGAATCAGCCACTCATTTTGCAAAACGTTTTTAAGGTTTTAGGATACTGGATATATAAAGGCCTTGACTCTGCTGTCCTCTATAGGGCTGGTGCCAGACTGTGCTGGGGAACTCTTAACCACTGACAAGACAATAGGAGTGGTCACACGTCATGGTAAGCCAGAATTCTGACTCGCTGTGAAAGAGCAAGCGTACTTAATGAACGCTGCTCAGTAGCTCCCACTTCGCTTCTGTTAGCAGGACCAGCTAAGCACACCAAGGAATGCTCTTTCCAAGGTTGGCTTATTGTGACATGCAAACTGTTTAGCTTGTCTTTCCCAGGCAAGCCAGGATTAGAACAAACCATGGCTTATAAGTCTTAACAGCTTCGGAAGGAAAAAAGAAATCCAACTCTCCCACTACCCACGTTGCAATAAAATAACCATAGGCGTTTCCACAGGGTCATGTTGGCTCTTGTTGACGATTCACATGTGTCGATAGCAAAGATTGCTTTTTTCTTGTGCTTTTTATTTTATCACAAAGGAAAGGCTATAAACATTGGAGGATTTTACGGGGATCTTTTTTCAGCCTCCAGGATACCTTTTAATATTCCAGATTATGTTTGGTGGTTTTTTTTTTTTCTTCAAAACAAAGTCCTGTTCAAGTTGCCTATTAATTTTATTTTTAAATAATTGTCTTTGGAGCCTATGTTGGGCTCAAAGATAGTTTTTAGAAAGAAAGATGATGGCAAAGGCAGATATTTCGTCATATAGCAAGATAGCTTAACTTCCCTTAGTTTTTTTTTCTTTTTTTTAATTTTTCAATTTAAATGGTAACAAATGCCACTGAAAGTTCTGGAAGGTATCAGGGGACCAAACTCCCACATTTAGGCCCCGGAAAGGTCAACATCACAGCAGCCAATGGCATTTCCCAGGCCAAGCATGAATCCAGATAATTTGTTTCAGATAGAATCTTTTGGATGAGAGAAGGATCCTGGTTGGTTTTAAGAGTTTCATTTGGTATGACCACCCAACTTGTAAATTGATTGTGGGTGGCTTAAAATTGTAAAAAAAAGTATGAAAACAAAGGAAGTAAAAACATAGCAAACATCTGGAATCAGAGAAAAAAATAATAGAATACAAATACGCATTCCTAATTCCTGAATATAGAATTGGATCTGCAATTCTTGGTATCTCTGTGGTATTCATCCTGCCTGCACTTCCATTAATTAATCCAAATTTTTATAATCAAAATATAAAAATTCTCCATGATAGTAATGAAAAAATGTCATGTTTCAATCACGGAATCGTGTCGTTGAAAATACTCATAATCCTCCTGAACCTAAATTATGAACATTAGTGGTTCATGTGTTTCAGAATCTATCTAAACTGCCATGGTTTTAAATCAAAATAATAAAAGCATAAATAAATTTTGGAACTGAAGCCATAGAACGTAGAGCTGAATTATGCTCCTGCATCAAAGTTCCTTCCCGTTGCAGGATCCTGGCATGTTCACAATGTTCTGAAAGTCATTGACTCATCTGGAACTTTATGGGATGTTTGGATGGGAATTTTGTTGGCGTACTTAGTTACATTTCCTAATGCAAGCTATGATATTCTGATAGCTTGACTTGATTCCATTGGTTTGGTTGAAAGTCATGTTTTGTTTTATGAACACTATTGTCTGAATTTCTAGTAGTATATATGAAAAACGGTTTCCAAGCCATAGGGACTATATTCACGCAACACATTAAGCTAAAGTCAAGAACATTATAGCTGAATCTGATACATAAACCAAAGTTATTGTTGCATGCTGATTTATGAATGCATTTTCATTTCTCTGTGACTGTAGCATTAAGTATTGAATATATTGTTTGATTATTTGTCATCAAGTCACCGTCAGCTCTTATCAGCTACATAGATTTTTTTTTCATAACAAAAACCCTTTTTGTTTTCAGATCTTCTAATGGCATATCCATTGCCATATAAATGAATTCATCCTTCTTGCTACTGATCGTTCTCTTTTCTTCCAACTTTACCAGCATTAGAGCCTTCTCCTGAGAGACAAATCTTCCCAAAATGTATCCAAAGTAGGATAATTTGAGCCTGGCCATTTGCTTAGAGATCTGTTTGGTTGTTTTCTCACCTGTCTACACTATTCTCATGTGTTTTCTCCAACCCCGGAAGTTCAAAAATATCAGTGGTCTTCCTTCAAATTCCAGCTTTCACGGGGATTACCATAGTTTGCATTGTTCTGATCTTTATAAGTAATAGACACACCGCAGCATTTGAATATATTTTCCAAGGCTTTCATGGGTGATCTACCAAGTCTCTACCAGTCTGCATTATATTTCTTGCCTGTTTGTTCCTTGACTATTGATGGCTGATCCTAAAAGGCAGAAATTATCCATTACTTAAGTATCATCATTGTCCCTTCTAAGAGTGATGTCACGACTAAAAGAAATATATATGTGTGTATTTTATATTCCTCCTTTTCTTCTACAAGGATTATGGTAGCTCTTTTAGTCATGCCACAATTATAAGAAGGAATGTTGGGGAGTTGGAGTTTAGATAGTAGCTAACTGGGAGACTTTTATCTTTTCACATTCTTTCTCACCAGAAGCAAGGTCATTTTCGCTGGGAGGATGAACTCTGGATGCCACCCAGAGTGGATTGGGGCAGAAGGTGGCATGCGATGGATTGGGGGAAGAAACTTGCACTTTAGGTGGGTGGAGAAAACGCAGGTTTTTCAGATTTGGGTTTTTTCCAGATGTACCAATACAATGTCTTCAATAAAATATCATTCTAAGGACTTTTGCTTCTTTGGAGTTTTGATTAAATTGTGGATGCTGTGTGGAACTCTTGACAAGTGATCGATTGTTCTTCCTAATATCACTAGTTTCTTTACACAATATATAATTTTAATCCCATTTTTCCCTCACTTTTCTCCTTAACTATTATTACTAAAGCTTGCAGATCCGTTGTATTTTTTCTATCAAGAGTAGTCTCATCAGAATAACACAGGATATTGATTTTTCATGCTCCTGTTTTAAAACTACATTGATCTCCTTCCGGTTCAGCTTCCTTTAATATATATTCGGCATATAGATTAGAGGAGAATGTACAACCTTGTTGCACTCCTGTGTCAATCTGGAACACACTGTTTCACCATGTTCTGTCCACATTGTGGCACTCACATGTAGGTATATGGGATGTTTTGGGATCCTCATTTTTCTAAGCACATCCGTGATGGACACAATAAAAGGACTTTGTATAATAAGCGAAACACATTGTGGCTTATTTTTTTATATTCTTTGGCTTTCTTGATTATCTAGCGTCCATCAGCAGTTAGGTCTCATGTTCCTTGGCCTTTTCTAAAGCCAGCTTGAACATCTGGAGTCTTGTTTTTCTGTGTAGGTGTCTAATCTGCATTGGATGAGCCTAGGCATCATTTTGCTAGCCTATAAAACCAAGGTTATTTGTACGATAGTTTGTTCATTCTGTTAAAGTGTCCTTTCTTTTGTGTTAATAAGTTTTGTATTCTATGTACCTCTTTCAATGTGTTGCCACTGAGCCACTCTCCAGATTTCCTCATACAAGCTTAGTTAGAACATTTTTTATTCTTCTGTTGTTTGCCATATTTCAGTGAGTATTTTACGAGTATCTTACAGCCTTCTGACTTGGTAATGACTAACTTACTCATACTTTAGCGCTAGAGGCAAATGTAATATATGAATACTCCAATACATAACACTGATTGATGTCACCAATAGGTTTTTCTTATTCCCACTGCCTATTTAAATATAATATTGTTTGTTGACAATTATGAAGTGATCCGTCTCTTCAGTGATTTGATCCTGCATGAAGGTATTCTTGAAAAAAAGCAAACAAAGCTTAGTATTGCTGGATTTAATTTACTGATAACAGATGCGTTTGGTGCATAATCAACTGAAGTGTTATCCTTGTTCTGTTGTTATTTTTCTGTATGAGATATATCTAACGATAGTGGACAAATGATGAAAGAAATCTCTCAATATATTTAATATATGCTCATTTGGTAGTTAAAATAGTGTCTTTGCTGAATAGCTGAAGAGAACTAAGATCCATAAGCCTGTGCAGTTTATTCAGCTCACCAATCTGGATTTGGATGCCTTCCGAAAAAAATATTAGCCCCAAAAGTATCTTTAAAAAAAAAAAAACAGCTCAAATTTGAAAGTGTCTGTGAGCACCCATTTCCCCCCATGACATTCCACTTGATTTGCAGTCCACGCAATGAAAACAATGTTAGATGAAATACTTCTTCAAGAACATTAAAAAAAAATAATGTTATTAAAGTGGCAAAGTATAATTCAGATCTTTTATTCACACTATTGTGATTCAGTTGAGTTCAAATCAAGAGCATTTTATATGCTCAGTGTGATAAATGAAAATTTAACTTTCTTATATTTTGAATTTATCTCATTGTCTTTGAATTGGACTCAAATAATTGCAATCATACAACCGCTAGTGTTGGAGTGTTTTCTACAAATTAGCAGAGATGCAAGCTGCTTAATTTTTTTTTTTTTTAAATAAAGTCTTGAGGTCAAGGGATAGAATTACAGCAGCCCTATGTGGTTCAACTAGCGGTAACCCAGAAACTTCTTTTATTGTTTCATATGTAGCAATAAATAATTACATGTATTGCATCTTGGTTGGTATTATGAAACTCTTCAGTCATGAGAAGAATTACAACCCTATGTGGTTTGTAACCCAGAAACTTCTTTTATTGTTTCATATGTAGCAATAAATAATTACATTTGTTGTATCTTGGTTGGTATTATGAAACTATTCAGTCATGAGAAGCTGTTGAATGAAGATGAATCTTCTAGGAAAGAAGAAAATTGGAAAGAGAAAGAATATGACCTGTTGAGCAAATATTTTATGTAGGATTTAGTTTCTGGAACCTTATGGATGCATGCCCACTAACCATTTGTTGTATCTTAAAATGACTCCCCGTAGCTATAAAAATATATGTATATTTACTGAATAACAGGGAGCAATGCCAAGTTAACTAAGGTTAATTAAGCACACAGGTATAACATGGGAGATACCTAACTTAATAAGAGCGCAGTGCAGCCTCAATTTAAAGGGCCATTACAAAGAAGGAATGTGTGTCATTCAGCTTCTTGGTCTGGGTTTATCAAGGAGCCAAAACTTAAAAAAAACAAACAAACAACCAAGGAATCAGTGAGTAGCAAAAAGAAAAAGATAATAAAAAAGGCAGTACCAAAAGCTGAATCAGGTTATCAGTTAGTATCAGGCCTTAAATGCTAAGAAGCTGGAAGCCAGAAATCACAATTAATACGTTTCTGAGAAACACTACATGGACAAAATAAACAACAGCGAAACGGTTACCCAAGAAGGTACGTTAATACACACATAGACAACATATTTCCTAAACTATGGATTTGTGTATTCTGGGAGAGGTTGGGATTGATAATTTATTAAATCCAAAAGCTATTGCTTCGGAACCTGCTAAATGGAAGTTCTGCTATTTTTGCAATAATGATCTTGTAATACTACTTGCTTGCAAATGAAAGTAAGATGGCAGTGTGATGTGGTTGCAAAAATAAAACAAATGTAGTTTTGTTAATACAGAGTGTATTTTTTTCCCCAAATCACAGGAAATAATAGTTTCACTTTATCTTCTGTTTTGAATGTTATGTCTAGTTCTGGAAAAAAAAAAGTCAAGAAAAATTGGTCCAAGGAGAAGACCAAGGACATTGATTTAGAAATGGAAAATTTACACTGAATGCACTGGGAAGAGGGTTCATTTTGAAAGAGGAAAATGTAATTCCAGCTTTCAAATGCCTTAAAAGGGTTTTTCAGAAGAAAAGGACCTTCAAAACTTGTCCTTTTCTCACAATGCAGATTTTGGAATATTGCATTTAAATTATAAAAGGCAAAACTTCAATGAAACATGAGCTTCCTCATAGTAAGAACAGCCTGATAATTTTAAAAATGGGATAATTGTAGGTATATCCAGCTTTACAGCCTGTGCTGTAAAGTAAGATAGATCAGAAAAATCGAACATTTAAATATGTTGCATATACTCTTGCATTGTAGTTGAAGGTTTGCTTTGTTTTGTTTTTTGTTTTCTTCCTTAGCAAGACCTCATGACTTCTTTGATGCACAGACCTTGGACGCCATACGGCATCGAGCTATTTGCTTTAACCTTTCTGCCCACATAGAAAGTTTGGGAAAAGGCCACAGTGTCGTATTTCACAGTACTGTAAGTATTATTATCTACAATGTTTGGTAATATTTATAATACCTTCAATCAATATTTTCAGACAGCCTTTCTACACTGAAATTTTACTTCACTGTGCATTGTTATCCCAGATTTAATTTAAATCACATTGCTTGAAACGTCTTCTGCAAAGACTTCTGTGCTCTTCTTCCAAAAATATATGCAGTTCATGTTCCTCTCTCTTTTTATTCTATAGAACAGGGGTCTCCAACCTTGGCAATGTTACGACTTGTGGACTTCAGCTCCCAGAATTCCTCAGCCAGCAAAGCTGGGAGTTGAAGTCCACAAGCTGTAACGTTGCCAAGGTTGGAGACCACTGCTATAGAACATGGAAGAAGAACAGCAGCCCTGTAAAGTTGCTTGAGGTTGTGCTTTCTCCAAGTTTACTCCGCAATTTTCATATTTTAATTAGTTAACTTTATTTCCTATCCTTCATCCAAGACCTTCTGCATTCCTGCATTCAGTTTCTCTCCATTATGAGGCAGATTGTCATGTGAGTGACCAGCGAAAAATGATCCATGGCTGTGAAAGGAGGAGAACTTTGGTCTCCCAGAGACATATCAAAGCACCTTAGTCACAGCCATGGATAAATGACCATTGGAATTCTGCTCTCAGAAATACTATCCCAGCACTTCGAATAAGCTCTCCAGGCTAAAAATATATTTATTCTTTCCAACTTTGTTGGAATGTTGGAAAGCAATTATGTAAACAGTCTCAGAACTCTGTTCATAAGTCCGAGCGGGCTCCTTATAAGAGAACCCAAGGTGGGGCAGAGAAATTGACAAAATAAAGATGGCGGCCCAAAAATGTGGGCTGCTGACCCCTGTGAGAGAGGTAGGTTATAGAGCAGTAGTTCAGAAAGCTACTGGCTCCCGTGTTCTAGGCCTGCCTTCTTTCCGTCACATGAACCAGAGAATGCAACCCACTACTGTGTTTGCCTGTTCATACAGACACACAAACACACATAGCATAAAGGGATGCAGATACACTTGTTACTTCATACCCAGACTTAAGTGCCATCAAATCAGTGTTGACTCTTAATGACTTGTGTAGATATCCTACAGGTGATCTGTCCTTTTAGGTCTCTCAATGCGGCTGTCAAGACTAAAGCGGATTTTAAAATACGTTTTTCTCTCTCTTTTTACCCTACAAGCATTACGGTAGTGTCTTTTAGTCTTGCCACAATATTTCAAATACGGGATGTTTGGTGGGTTAGGCTTAGGTAGTTAGCTGGGGAACTCTTACCTTTTTACATTCTTCCCTGTGAGAAACAAGGACACTTTGCTTGCACCTGAGGGGCTGGATGTGAAGATGAACTTTGGATGCTACCCAAATTAGATTGGAACAGAAGGGGTAGGGATCATGTGATAATTTAGGGGAAGAAACTTTCACTTTACTTTGGGTGGAGAAAACGCGGGATTTCAGATTCAGCTTTTCTCCAGGTGTGCCAGTACAATGCCTCCAACAAAATCTCATTCTAAGGATTTTTTGCTTCTTTTGGAGTTTTGATTAAATTGGGGATGCTTGTTTGGAACCCTGACAGCGGCATTCGTAGTAATTGCAGTTGAATCTATGCACTTTGCTGGTGATCATCTCCTTTTCTCCCTTTCCTTAGCATTATAAACTTATCAAAAACAAATACGTACAAAATATGATCATTTGAGCCTGGTCATTTGTGTTGCAAGTGGGATCAATTTGTTGGTTTCCTAGCTAGCCATGGTATTCTCAATAATCTTTTCCAATACAACATTTAAAAGTGTTAATGCACGTAGTCCTTGACTTACGACCATAATTGACCCAGAATTTATGTTGCTAAGAGAGAAATGTGTTAAGTGAGTTCTGCTCCATTTTGCAACTTTTCCTGCAACATTTGTTAAGTGAATCACTGCAGTTTTTAAGTTATAACACCGTTGTTCTGTGAATCTTCCCATTGACTTTGTTTCTTAGAGAAGCTCACAAAAGAATATCACGTGAATTTGGGATGCTCCAACTGTCATAAAGCATCTGAATGTAAATTATTGACCATGGGGATGCTGCAATGGTCATAAGTGTGAAAAATGGTCATAAGTCACTTTTTTTCAGTGCCATTGTAACTTAGAATGGTCTCTAAATGAACTGTTGTAAGTTGAGGACTATCCATACTCTTTCAGTCCATCTTTTACTCCTGTAGAGTGATAACAGGGAAATGTTGAGGATGCCGAGGATAGAGTTAGGTGGAAAAAGATGATTCGCTGTGGCGACCCCTAACGGGAACAGCCGAAAGAAACAGAAGAGTGATAACAGGAAAAACCATTGTTTGTTTGTTTGTTTGTTT
>JAEANM010002988.1:0-20648 GCA_017656035.1 Myanophis thanlyinensis | reverse complement strand
TCCAGTCCTGGTGGCCTTCAACTCCAGTTCTGGAAATTGAAATCCTCCAGTCCTGGTGGCCTTCAACTCCAGTTCGGGAAATTGAAATCCTCCAGTCCTGGTGGACTACAACTCCCAGAATTCCTCAGCCAGCATTCGCTGGCTGAGGAATTCTGGGAATTTAAGTCCGCAAGTTGTAAAAAGTTGCCAAGGTTGGAAATCCCTGATCTAGAAGGCTCAGTAATTTAGGGCAAAGTTAATGGGGACGTAACTCACGAAGCCGAAAAACCAAGACGCCCCTATGCATTAACCCATTTGTGCAATGAGCTCAGTTCCCAAGAACGCGTGTCCCATGGTTTCCTCCCTCCTTGGTTAGCCTTTGTGCGAATTTAGGCAACGTCGAGATATCAATCCTTTTGCAACGTGACCATCCCTGTAAAAATACGGGGAGGGATTGGAACCCTTCCAAATTCCGCGATGACGCAGTATCGATTTGTTTCCCGAAGCAGGCGCCGGCAAACGTCATCCGCTCACAATTATACACAGCTGAGACGGCCGATTTTTTTTTTTTTTTTAAAGTATTATCAGCCCGCTTCTTTTCTCTCGCTGCCGCCCAGTGATTGGTGACGGAGAAAAGAAGTAGAACAACTGATTGGGCGTTGTCGGTTTAAAAAAAAAAAAACCCGCCCCTCTGACGTTTCTAGCAAAGGAGCCAATCGCCTGCTTATCGGGGGCAAAGAGCGAACGCAGGAGGGGTTTTTTTTTTTTTAAATGAACGGAGTGCTTCTTAAAGGCTTTCCTCCAATGGGCTAATCCTGAGGTGTCATGTGACCTAGATTTGGCCCAATCGGAACGCGGTAGCGTCCGATTCAAACTTTCCTTTCGAAGGTTGTATGCGCTTGTGTCCCTCGGTCGCCGTGGAGACGGACCGTGGAGTTGTGTGTTTTCGGGGCGATCGATGGAGCCTCGACTCGTGGGCCCCGGGCCCTACCGAGCAACACGGTTGGTGAGTAAAACATGGGCTGTGCTCATTTCCCGAAGGCTTTCTAAGCACTAGCTGCTGCCTTTTTTTTTCTTTTGTCCCTGAAGATAAGCAGGGAATGCACTCTGCACGTGACCCGGTACCTTCACCCATTGATAGATTCTTGGAGTAGCTTTCCTAAATCTTGAATAAAATCCTGCTTGCGTAGAGGCTATTAATTTACTGTATAAATTGACTACAGTTATATACTATATACTAGGGCAGGGGTCTTCAAATTTGGCAATTTTGTGACTTGTGGACTTCAACTCCCAGAATTCCTCAGCCAGTTTTGCTATATATTATAGCATATATTATATATATTATAGCATACTATATTATATAGTACTATATATACTATATACTAGGGGTCTGCAACTTTAAGACTTGTGGACTTCAACTCCCAGAATTCTTAAAGTTTTTAAGTTGCCAAGGTTGGAGACCCCTGGTATATACTATATAATTGACTACAATTCAGGTTAACAATTCCCTGCAGGGTGAATGACCTTAAATTGCCCCAAAGCTGCATGCAGACATATAGTGAAATTCGAGCCTCCTAATTTGCAGCCAGTTTTGGAATTAGTCCAGCACATCTGGGCAAGTGCTGCTTTGAAGAAAGCTGGTGTTTTGAATATACTGACCTGTTTTAGGAATGTCCACTTCTGAATGGAAATGGGGATTTTATATAAATTATCATTTCAGCTGTGGATGCTGGGATCACTGCCACTGAACTACGGTCTTTCCCAGAGTTCCTGTTTATGTGCCTGATTCAACTGTTCTTCAACTTCCTGTGTACTAAGGCAAATAATGCTTAGATGGCAGCATGTAACTTGAATACATTAAATCTGGTTGAACTGCTTAGTTTGGGATGAGAGGCTACCAGGAAAATCATGGGATGCTAGCCTAGATAGGGAAGGAGAATCAAAAAAAGAAACTTCCTGAGAAAAAAAAAGGCAGCTGCATACTGTTGTAAGACAACTACAAGTTCCTGCTTTTGCATTTGAGTATTTTAATACATATCTGGATATCCTATTAATGCATATATCAGTATATATGCAGTACATTTCTTTCTGAGCTGCAGCCAGAGCCTGCATGACTGCTACTTTATCTGCAAGACAAATTTGCCATATCTCACCCAGTCAGGGTAGTATTCAGGTTCTAATCTCCTGAGTGATACATAGCTGTAGAGTTTCAGACAGAAACATTAGCCTCCCTGAACATTTCAGAGAATGTTCAGGCAAAACACATCCCTAAGAGCTGCTCATCTTTGTTTTATGCCTTATCAAAACTGAGTTGTATTTTCTTTATGTACACAACAGTCATAGCTTCATTATCATTGGATTTCTGTGCACCCGTGTATGATGTTAAAACTTTGGGCTGTGTCATTTTATATGGTAGATGTGAGAATACATTTCTTACTGTATCACATTTAAAAAGAGTATTAGAAATGAATCTTGGGAGTATTTTTTTTAATTAACACTTAAAACTTTGCATCCAACAAATGATGATTCCATGTACAGTTCGTCCTTGACTTAGGACAACTGAGCCCCAAACGTTTGTTGCTAAGTGAAATATTTGTTAAATGAATTTTGCCCCATTTTATGACCATTTGTGCTACAGTTGTTAAGTGAATCACTGCAATCTTTAAGTTAGTCATATGGTTGTTAAATGAATCTGACTTCCTCATTGACTGTGCATGTAAGAAGGTCACAAAAGGGGATCACATGACCCTGTGATGCTGCAACCGTCATAAATATGAGTCAGTTGCTAAGCATCCAAATTTTGATCACGTAATTGTGAGGATACTGAAACAGTCATAAATGTGAAAAACAGTCCTAAGTCATTTTTATCAGTGCTGTTGTAATTTTGAATGGTAACTAAATGAACTCTTGTAAGTCGAGGACTAGCTGGATTGAAACAATGGCCTTATGCAACATTAAACCTAACCAGGGCACTGAATCATTAAGTACCGTACTTGCCGGGGTGATAGTGGCGTTTGGATGTGTTATGCACTTCTAGCCACCTGGGTTTTGTTTAATGATTAATAAAATAATCAAATTTTTATTAAAATTTGTAATTTAATATGAAACCAGCTTATGCATTTGTACAGGTCCTGGAACAGTTTGAGAAAAAAAATCCCTAGATTTCTATAATGAGACTTTTATCACCAACTTTTATCACTGGATCTTTACTTCCTGTCCCAATTATGAATAAATGCACATAGATGCATACACACTTAATGGAGATAAGAAAAATAGACCACCTGGGCTAAAAAGACTGTCAGGAATGATGGTTCTAGAAAACAATAATGCAACTTCATAACAATTACCATAAATTGTTATTTACTGCATTTTTCGGTGTATAAGACGCACTTCTCCCCCCCCCTTCCCAAAAAATGGGTGACAATGTCTATGTGTCTTATACAGTAAATGTTGCCAAAGCCTTGCCCACCAGCTGGCCCATTTTTCAGCCTTTTTTTGGCCAAAAAACGGGCCAAAAGGGCAGAAAATGGGTAGAGAAAAGCCCCCAAAACAGAATGGAAATGGGCCCCAAAAACAGGCTGAAAATGGGGTGCACAGAGGCAGCGACAGGCACCTCTGGGCAGCAGTGATCCCTGCAGCCTGGAACAATCATCGGTATTCCAGGAGGCTGATCCAACCACCAATCAGGTGCTTGTCCTAAATCAGGCTGTCCTGAAGCTGACCAGGCTGTTGGCTGTTTGCTGCAAGGAGGCAAATGGCTGGGAGGCAGAGGCAGATTTGTTTTTCTTGTTTTCCTCTCCAAAAGCGAGATGCGTCTTATACTCCAGAGCATTTTATACACCGAAAAATACAGTATATGATGACCTCCATTTAAAGTGTAAGGAATATCTTTCATTTCTTATGGCCACCTATTGAAACAACTGACTTGGGGCAGCAAACAAAATAAAACAACTACAAACTTTACAAAATATTATAAAATACAAATGTAGGTATTTGGACTTTCCAGATGTTTGGTCTTCCACTGATACCGGTATCAGTCCTAGCAGCTTTGGGCAGTGGCTAGGCATTATGAAAACTTCAATAAAAAACAACACGTTGCCTCCTCTGAGCGATAGGGAGCATTATTCCTCTCTGAAAAGAAATTGACTTTAAGTCTTGCCTGTGAAATATGAACAAAGACAGATGGTGGAATCAATTTTTCTCCATATCTTTTATCTCTTGTGAGCAATAAAACAGGATGCAACTTTTTAAGATAAATAAAACAGTGTAAAACGAATGGCCAATATTAAGGCAAGCATGATTGAGAATTTCAGTACAGAAATCACCATGTCACAGTTTTGTGCACCTATTTATATACACCAATCAAAGCAGATTTATGCTCAAGTAATTTAAAACGTGAATTTGTTCAGGCATGATTTTAGAAGGTACGGTTGTTAAAGGGAATGTGCTTATATTGGAGAAAGTCTTGAAAAACAACCTGAAAAACAATCAGGCATCTCTTAGATTTGTTTATAAGAAATGACATAAAAACTGGGAAGAGCTTGGCTAATATGGAAAAAAGCCTAAAAGCTTAAATTAGAAGGTACAGGTTAGGTTTCTTCATACACTCTTTTGTTCCTTCTCAGCAAGTACTAACTTGTGCTTAGATAAAGCTTTCATATTTTCTTTTCAGTGGAATGAGACTGTTGAGCTCTTTCGAAATGGAATGCCTTTACGGAAACATCGTTTTCACTTCAAAAGCTATGAAGGTTGCTTCACAGCTTCTGAGGCTGTGGAGTGGTTACACAAACTGCTAAGACGCAACCAAAACTTTAGCCCAGAAGTAACTCGTGCTCAAACAGTTCAGCTTCTCAAAAAGTTCCTGAAGAATCACGTTATTGAAGATATCAAAGGAAGATGGGGCAAAGATGATTTTGAGGATAATGGTAAATTATATAGGTAAATAACTGAATGGATTCTTGGGGCAGAAATTGTGTACTGTGTTCATTTTTAAATGCCTGTATTTCAAGCAAGCGTTGAATCCTTAGGCTCTAGAAACAGAAAGAAATGGCACGGTTTTTGCAGTGTAAACAATACAGGTAGTCGCCATTGAACAACTGTAATTGTGATTGGGAATTTCATCATTAAGCAGTTTGGTTGTAAAGCGAAAAATCACACGACTGCGCAAGCTTATGAAGGGCATTGTGGATGTTAAGCAGATTGTGCTTGGATATTATGAATGAGGTCATGTCGCTGTGACTTGCAACTTTTGATTTTGAAATTGATTTTGCAATTGATTTTGTTTGTTCAAAGCCAATAGTGAAGGTTGCAAATAATGATCACATGATCCCTGGGGGTGCAACCATTGTAAGTGTTCACTACATGCCAAGCACCTGAATCAAGATCCTGTGACCATGGGTGTGCTACAATGGCCACAACTCATGACAAGCATGATTCTCTGCTTCTCCTGCATCCTAATTTTCCCATATAGTTGAAATACCCAAAACTCAGAAGGAAAAATCTTGGGCTAGGCCAACTCTCAGTTTTGTTAATACAGAACAAATCTACTCATGCATCTAATAAGTGCAATCTTATTAGGCATTCCCCGGGCATTCCCCACCAGAACTCCTTGATTGGGAAACTATAGTCACTTAATCTAGCTGCAATTCCAATTACAAAGCCTTGTTGGCTTTATAAGCACTTGATGTTGCCTATAAAGATCCAGATCATTTGTTCCTACTCAAACAATGATCAATTGTGGAGCCACCAGTAGTTTAATGGACAATACCATGGAGGCCTACGGAATTTGTGACATGCCATACAGCCATCAGTGTCTCTAGAAACAATTGATGGACAATCCCTGCTATTTGAAGTGGTACTGGGAAATCCCTGCTATTTGAAGTGGTACTGACCTAGTGGAAATGGGGTTAAAAGGATTTATAGAGGAACTATAATTCTACCTAGCCCCTGTCCTTAATTTTCCAATGATTCTGAGAATTGCCTGACTGAGGATGACCTTCAAATCATCTGTCAAAAGGAATTAATATACTTCAGTTCACCCATTTGTAAAGAGCATTTTTCAGCAAAAATAAATGGGAGTAAAACAGTCTTCCAGACAAATATATGACTTCAGCTTAAGTGAACACAATCACCTACAACTATATTATCCCTATGATTGTCCTATTGATATGATCTTTGGAGACTAGATTCCAGTGTAGATCTACTTCCTTTCAGAAACTGAATTTTTGCAATTCTACAAAATTCAATTACAATTTATCTCTACATTTATAGCAGCTTTTACAGTATTCTATATGTCAGGATAGGTTCTGCAATGATTTCTTGGTCCTCAACTAGATCATAATCCAAAATCAGTTCTCTGCCTTGATCTCAGAACTTCTGGGGCATATGTGGAAGGCTAGAAGTTTTACAAAACTCAGTGTCAGAGGGAGTTTTGATATGAAACTGGAAAGGAAACTAATGAAAAGCTGCCCTTCCCACCTGATTTGGGTGTTTTGAATATATTGTGATCGCATTTGTTTTGTGCAATACTGCTACAATATTCTCGCACTTGATGAACAACATTTTTCAGGATTTCACAAACCAATCTATCATAATCTATTTAGATGACACCTTGATTTATTCATGCTCCCTCCAGCATCACAAATGCCATGTAAAAGATGCTTTGCAGTGCCTCAGATAACATAATCGGTATGCAACTCCTGAAAAATGAAGTCAATACTATTAATATCACAGACATTGCATTTCTACAAAAAAAAGATCCAGAGGGACCCAGCCAAAGTAAAAAACTTCCTACTGACAACTGTCAAACCTATGCAGAAGCTAATAGCTTTCATAAACTATTAACACATCTAAACTTTGCAAAACTCAAAGCTTCTTCAGCCAACCTGTGCTGGAAATGTACCCCATTCAAATAGAATATCCTATTCAGTAAGGTTTTGAAAAAATAAAAAAAATGATTTCTCCACTCCATCTATCTACCAACATACTGACTGAACTCAACCATCTGTAGATGAAACTGACATTTTTGACATTACAGCATGAGCTCTTTTGCTACATGGTACGAAATGCAGTGAAATGTGTATGCAACCGCTCGACCGTAGGTAGTAGGGCAAGAGAATAGTATAGACAGGAAGGGAGAATAATAATATAGTGTCAGGGTTCCAAGTAACATCCCCAATGTAATCAAAACTCTCAGGATATAGTATTCCTCAGAATGAGATTTTATTGAAGACGACATATTGGCTCATCTGGAGAAAAGCCCAATCTGAATTCCCGCGTTTCCTCCACCCAAAGTAAAGTTTCTTCCACTAAATCATCACATGCCACCCTCTTCTCCAACCCAAGCAGGGTAGCATCAAAGGGTCATCTTCTAGTCCTCCCTCTGCAGGTTCAGGCCAGATGTCCTGAAGTGATAAGGCTCCCGGCTAAGTCTAACCCTCAAATACATTTTCTAATGTGGCAAGCCTGAAATGAAACTTAACTAAATTCAAAGAGAATTAAGAAGAGGAGGAAAAAATCTGCAGAGAGTCCTTTCAGGCTTAACATAGACTCAGTCCATAGGCATCCTTGCCGGTGTTCCAGCTTATGCAATTGGCCATTTCAGCTGACTATAGCCACACCCTAACTTTTTCAAGAGCACCCCATGTCTATAGATAAACAGGTCAGCAAACTGATGGAAGAATTTCTTCTCTATGATTTGTTCCTTGCTCAAGTCAGACACCTGATATCATAGTTCAGGGTTCAAACAACACAAAAGGCCTAAATGAGTCTGGCTCCATGCCAGGGATACAACACCCTTTTTACAATCGGGTACAAATGTGCATGTTTGCTTTGAAAGATCTCAGATTCTAATAGTATTAATATAGTTTAGCTCAGTTTCCTTCTTTCTAATTGATATGACTTAGCTCTGTTGCTATTATTGTAATGGTTCCTTCTCATTCATCCCTTATCTGTCCATCTGACACTCTTGCTTTACTAAATGGTAGATTGCCTTTTCCTTTTAAAATGGTATTAACAGTTCAGCTTTCTAATAACTATTTTCTAACAACATTATACCCTGCATACTCTCAGGGTCAAAAGGGAAAGCCAACCCAGAGGGATATGGGTGAGTAGGAGAACAGGAGACAACAAAGCCGGAAGTGACATTCAGACAAGTGCCACAGACAATAAAAGGGCTTATAATTGTAACCACAAACCATGGTAAACAGCCCATTTTGGCTTGATCCCTGCCTGGCGGTTTGGTTGGATGTTTAATACCATTGTTTAAAAACAGAGCTTGAAATGTAGCCTGGACTTCAGCAACAAATTTGTTCTGAATCAGATTTTATGAAAGGACTGAATGGCTGAGACAACACCTAATGCCCAGCAAATACAAGAGTATTTGTAGAGAGCCAAGGATTGTATGCCTTGGCTGTCTTCAAAAACATTTAACTACAAAAGGGGACTGAGCCCTAAAGACATGTTTACCTGATTAAGTTAACTTGGAAGGACTAGAAGGGTGAAGCTAACTCATTGTTATTGTTGGAGAACATGTGTAAGAAGTAAAGCATTGCATAACGTTTTCATCAAAGCCAGTGTTTCTCAAATTCGGCAACTTTACAGTCAAGTCAAATCAAGTCAAGTAGATTTTATTGTCATTTCAACAATATACAGTAGAGTACACAGTTAAACGAAACAATGTTTCCCCAGGACCAAGGTGCTACATCAGACAACATAGATAAAAAAGAAAAAGAGCAGGACACAGAACTACACATAGCTCTAAAATCTAAGAACTTAGAGAGTCCACAAAGTGTGTGGACTTCCAACTACCAGAAGTCCCAAGCAGCAATTTCAAAATTGCCAAGTTTGAGAAACACTGATCTAAACTGTAGTGTGTCCAGTCATTGCAAAATAACCCCTTATAATAAGCCGGAATAATTTTAAAACAGATGTCTATGGAGATTCTCAATCAGGATGACTTTTAAATAGTATGAAGCTAAATCAACACCAGATCACTGTTTCCCTGTTCAATTTTTGAATGTTCTCATGGTTTTATTAGCTGAAATTCTGTGCAATGGTAAAAATGCAAACTGCACAAAAAGAATGGATCTTATCAGGGATAATATATTCTTGATCACAATGGAACATTTATGGAATAATTTCAGGTTTATGATTAAACTATCAGGAATCATACATGAGCCTAAATAATCCTGGTATTATTTCCTCTAACTGAAAAGGTTTTAGAAATCTTCCAGGATTTAGAAATTCATAAAAAATAATGATTCAATGACTACTAATCATGATAGTATCGTAATACAGTGTCAGAGGCAATCCACTCAATTAATGTTATGCATTTTGTACTTTGGAGACCCAGGAGCATCTGCTTGAACATTGGGAGAGGATGATTTATTAAATCCAACACTATTGTTATATTCTTGTGATAGACAGAAATTGTTATATTCCTGTGAATTTATTATTGCCTAGGATCAAAAAGCCTCCACTTGTAGTCAGAAAATATATCATCCAATGGTTTATAGCAGTGAATAAGCTGAAATATTTGTATGGTTTTATAATACAATCAACAGTTTGCATGAAATAATGTAAAATAAAACAAAATAGATAACATCCTTGGTGATGCAGTTAGAATGCAGTACTGCAGGCTATTGACTGCTGACTGCCAGCTGACTGCTGTTTGGCAGTTCAAATCCCACCAGGCTCAAGGTTGACTCAGCCTCCCATCCTTCCGAGGTGGGTAAAATGGGGACCCAAATTAAATTGGGGGCAATATGTTGACATTGTAAAACCGCTTAGGGAGGACTATAAAGCACTATAAAGCAGTATATAAGTGGTATTGCTTTCAGGTTTTATCATTTGTTTCCTAGTAGCATAGGCTTTAAAAAAAGAATTTGTAAACTTTGAAAATAACATTGTCAGTAGAATTTGTGAGAATTGAGATACAAAATGTATCTGTCCTACCAGGAAACATTTAAAACTGTGCCTAAAATAGAAACAAAATATAAAATTGTTAGTAAAACAGTACATGAATCCTGGTTTTAGCTGTTCCCAAATGCTAACTTTGTTCCAATAAGAGTAAAGGAAAAATATTGAAACAAGGTGAAAATTCTGCAATATTTTGCAGTATCAAATTTATCTATTTATAAAGATTTAGTTTGGATAAAACTTCATTGTGATTTCCCTTTCAAAGCAAAAACATTTTTAGCAGGATCATGTTATAAATTGATATCATTTGTGTATCTTTAGTTTTGGAGAAACTTTGAAAACTCTGTATTTAGTCTGTAGTTGTGTAATTTTGTCTCCGAAGTTCTTTCAGTTTAAAGAGATATTATCTATAGCATCAATGGGGCTAGAGTCTCAGGGCAGAATGATAGCATTCCTATAAATGTTTTAATAGACTGTTTTCAAATTTTAGGTTTCCTCCTTTCTCACCATTAAAACCTTACCCTAAACGATCTCCTTACCGAAAAGAAATTGTGAAATTCCCAAACTGGGACTTTGAAAAAATTACTTTCCAAGAGCACATCCCAGTGAAACCCATCACATTGGTAAGATATCTTTCCATACATTGATGTGTAATGCATTGAGATATACAAATACATGAGATTCTGTCAAGATTATCATCTTTTCTGCCTTCAAAGATATCAAGAAAAATTAAAATTGGTGGAAGTCTGTAGATATTCTCAGTCATCCGGATCATGGTTGTCCCAAAGTTGCTTTTTCAGGAGGCCACTGGTCTTTTTTTCTTTTCTTTGAAGACGTTTTGCTTCTCATCCAAGAAGTTTCTTCAGCTCTGACAGGATAGTGGGGAATGGAACTAAAATTAGGGCTAAAATTGGTGCATTTGTAGAACATGTTTGATCAGTTTGAACTGGACTTAATTGTGACTCCATAGATTTAGTTAAATGTATTGCTGGCGAACCAAAGTTGACATGAAAGCGCAAAATTATATATTAATAATAATTAGGTTTTTCTCCTCACACTGCTACAGAATTCTGAAATGTGGTTCAAACGTCACAGCATAGCAATTGGAGAAGTACCTGCATGCAAACTCATCCATCGTCGACAATTAAAAGAGCCAAATGTAGAAGACATATGGAAATCCAGGACTTTATCATAGTAAGCATGTTGCCTGAGTTGTTCTTTTACAAAATAAGTGTGATAGAACAGGGGTGGGCAATTATGGCTCCTTCATGACTCGTGGACTTCAGCTCCCAGAATTCCTGAGCCAGCCATGCTCTGGGAGTTGAAGTCCATGAATCATGAAGGAACCATAATTGCCCACCCCTGTGATAGAATGTAGTCCAGGAGGGAGGGATTGCATTTCAGAGGAGTAAGAGACTAAATTTTAGATAGTTAGGTTGGGAGGAACAGGGTCAAGACAGCGCCTCCCTAGAAGGTCTCAGAGTATAACTATAATGAGGCAAAATGGTTTGCTTTAGTTTGGCAATATTTCTGTCTGTGGGTGAAGAACAGTAAGGGAAACTGTTTAGAAGAAACTTTGCATGTGTTTCTTGGGCTTAACATCAATCTGTCTCTTCTTCCTTTGGAATATATTCTGTCCCTCCTGAGAATCTGGACTGCATTCCACCACACTAAGCTACTGCATTAATAATAGTAGTTGCTCTGGAAATTAAAAACAAACAAACAAAATACTTTAAAACCCTGGTAGCCATTCAAAAAAATCCAAAGGCATCCATGAGCAAATCTGTAAATTATTTTCTGTCTCTATAGAGTTTCTTTATTGTCTCCAGCAGATGATTTAATATAGTCAGACCTGATTATGCAACTGAGATAGTTTTATTTAATTTATATGCCTTCTGTTATATGACTCAAGGTGACTCTGGTGACTTATAATGTAATAAAACATACAGATAGAAAAACAATTGTAAATATAAAAACAGATTAAAATGAGAAAAGGTTAAAGCAAACCAAAGAACCATGGGTTTGGAGCAGAGAGTGGTGGTGCCTTCTCTGTTACTGCACCAGCCACCTCCATCCATCAACTTCTCCTTCAGGGTTCCATGTCAACTAGCACAGCCAAATTTTAAGACTTTTCCTGAAGACCAGAAGAGAGTAGTAGATTATTACCTGCTATTCCAAGATGTCCCAAAGGGTGGGGTGGGGGAGGCATGGCAGAAAAGGCTCTTCTGGACCCTAGCAGCCACAATTCCTTGGCTGCTGAGATCCACAGTATGCCTCTTTTGCCAGCACAAGTGGGACAGTCAATCCCATTGAAGAAAGAAGGCTCCTCAGGTATCCTGGAGCTTTGCTCTAGAGGACTTTAAAGATAAGTGACCAATGCCTTGGATTGGACCCAGAAACAGGTCTGAAGCCAATGCAGCTTGTATAACAATAGTATTACACTGCCTCCCATCCAGAACTAAAGATGATAAACCCCCCAGATCCTAAGGCTCCACCTATCCACAGCCATTCTGTCTTACCAGGACTCGAAGGCAGCCATAGTTATCACTTAGTTCACCAGGGATGGAGATGTAAAGCTGTGTCATTGGCATATTGATGATAACTCATCTCCTGGGTATTGGATGATCTCACCCAACAATTTCGTGTAGATGTTTTAATAAAGATTAATTCTAGTCCATTTACGACATACATTGCTGTAAGACTGACTACCTTTCTTTTAGTGAGACGTTTTGTCGGTTAAGCAATTAAGTAAAAACCTAATCTGGAATGTAGAGTGAATTGTTTTCCTATCCATTGGTTGTTTTGTTCTGTAAATTGGGTTCCCAAATAGTGGCCCACGCCACACTATCGGGCTGTGGCCTATCTGCCTATTGGCGTCTTGCAGGTGCTACCATCACCAGCCTATTTGCATTGTGCCCACGCTCGTGGCCTAATTCGCACATGTGAATGCACATGTATAGGCCCCTGCCCTTCCCGCCATCTCAGGGCCACCAACCCAGAAAAGTTGGGAAATTCTGTTGAAAGTCATATGTGCCAAAGTGTATCATCCAGGAGCTGAGTGGGTTGGTTATACAGAGTGTTAAGGGAAGTCCCCCATTAGGAGAACGAGTGCGTTCAGCGAAGCATAATGAGAGTGATGTTGTAGAACACACAAACCTGCATACAGAGACACTGAATTGTAAAAAATAGGGTTTTCCTTCTGTGGAAATATAGGCATGCAAAGTCCATCAATCAATCCAAAAAATCATACACAGTTAATTCCATCTGATCCAGATGTTATGGCTAGGTGACAATCTTTCTCGTGGGAACAGGGTAAATGCCTGCAGATGTCCGAAGGTGGAGTTCAGCATTTACCCTGTTCCCACGGGAAAGACTGTCGCCTAGCCATAACAATACCCCCTTATCTCAATCTTCCCCCAATACTACTCCTAGAGAGTGAAGCATCCATACTTCCCCATACAGAATACAGAATAATAAGATTTTTGGAAGAATAGGAAATTACTAAATTAAAACATGGCTAGATATATGTCACCTTCAGGATTGACACAAACATTTTTATCACAGTGGTTAAATGAAGCTGTTAAGTGAATCTGGCTTCTCCAGTTGAGCTTGCTTGTCAGAAGCTGGTTGAGAAGGTTGCAAGTCATGAGCAGATGACTGCAAGAAGCTGCACTCGTCGTAAATGTGAGCCAGTTGCTAAATGCTCAAAATTGCAGTCATGTGGCCAGCCGCATGGGTGGTCACTTTTTCTGAGGCCAACATAACTTCAAACTCTTGTTAAACAAATGCTCATAAATTGAAGACTAGATGTATGAAGCACTGAAGAGAAGGTGGTGTAATTCCCTAGTCTATCCTTTCATTTTTATTCTGTTGAAAGTATTTTATATTAAAGCAGCACTATCGTACGTATGTAATTTGGTTTGCATCTGAAAGAGGCAAATACCGTAATGTTTTGTTTTGAAACAGCCTACTCTTTTACTAATGAGGCTTTGAAGGTGGCTTTATTATGCACATAAACACATAACCTATTCATTCTCATATATACTGTGTGTGTGTGTGTGTGTGTACATAATCCAGTGACAATGAAAGCTATTTAGCTGTCAATCATTTTCTGGATAACTGCTGGTAGCTAATTTAAATCTGTTTGCTTTATGCCTTCTACAGCTTGCAAAAAACTTTAGGTTTGGATTCTCTGAATGATATTCTGGACACTAAACTTGTAAATCCAAAGGACATCATTCAGAATGTGTACAGTGTCAACAAACAAGGAACTGTCATTTTAGAAGATAAAGCAAGTAAGTGGAACTTGTTCAATATGTTATAGTTTTGTTGGAATCTATTCAGAAAACTATATCTTGATCACTAACCTGCCCATTCAGTGGCAATAAAGTTCTGAGACAGATCTGTCTAAAGAAATAAAATAATTGGTGATTATATTTAATTATACTACCTTCTCAGAGACTTCTCAGGAAACAACAACTGAATAAAAACCTGTTAGTGACCTTCTACTGCTGCACCATAAAGAGTATTTTAACTTACTGCCCCTGTGTATGGTTTGCCAATTGCACAGGGGCAGATAGGACAGTGCTCCAGAGGATTAACGTCATTGCCCAGAGGATATTGGTTGCCCTCTCCCCTCTGTGGAAGAGCTTTATAGCTCCCACTGCCTTAAAAAAGTTCAGAACATCCTTAAAGATCCATCTCACCCTGGGCAACATTTTTTTGAACTATTACCATCTGGCAGATGGTACAGTATAATAACAAGGACAAATAGGCCTAACAACAGCTTCTCTCCCAGGGCAATAACTATATTGAATTCTACTTTATAGATATTAATGCAATATCAGGGGTTTTCAGTTGTATAGAATGCGAAGGGTGTGTGTTTGTGTTTTATTTTGTGGTTATAATGTACACTGAAAATGGCATTTAATTTCGTTGTACGAGGTGCAATGACAAAATAAACTAATTCGATTCCCCATGAAATCTAAGAAACTTTGATAATTCCAATTGCTGTCTTTCCTTGTACATGCCCTCCCCCAACTCTAACTAATTCCAGGACTGAGCACAGCACACCTATGTGGGAATGGGGGACAATGTTTTATGGTCACTCCATTTCTATCTCTGCGATATATTTCCTTCAAATGGAAATTATTATGGGTTGTCCCTCAAAGCTCCATCTGTCTCTAGTATTCCTCAGGCTAAAAGCTAAACCTTCTAGCTACAAGGCTAAACCTTTTAGAAAGGGTAAATCAGAAGACTTGGAACCGCATATTCTCAAGAAATATCTTTCCATAATCTCTTCTGAGGACAAAGTCTGTAGAGATTCTCAGTCATCCAGGTCATGGTTGTCCCAAAAGTGCTTTTTTCAGGAGGCAACTGGAGTTTCTTGTTCTTCGGTGAAGATGTTTCACTTCTCATCCAAGAAGATTCTTAAGCTTTGACAGGAGAATGGAGAATGGAAGGATTTATATTCCTTGTAGACAGCTAGTCATTTGCATCCTTTTAGAGGTTCATTAAAGCACTTGGAGGTTTATCTGTGTTCTTAGGATCACCTAAATAATACTCCTGATTCCTGTAGTCTGCAGTTTCTGGAAATCCATTCCTACACCCACACCATTCAAAGGATGTTCATGCCAAATTGTACAGCTAAAAATCTATAGAGATTCTCAGTCATCCAGGTCATGGTTGTCCCAAAGGTGCGTTTTTATACTGAGGACAGTTTGGCTTCCACAATAGCACAACTACAGTTAAAAATTGGCTGGATGAGGGATAATAAATTGAAACTGAATCCATTAAGTGTTGCATGAGTTAACTTTCTCCAAGTATGTATCACTGCAGTGTACACTGTTGAAGTTATGAGCAGCATCCTTAGCAAAACTGAGTGTATTTATTTGTGCTTTGAAAAAAAATGCTCATCATTACATAGAGATCATCTCTGTGCACCAAGAAACTGAATACTTATTATCTTGTTCTGTTAAAAGTTATTGCTTTCTGTTGCAATCTTATTACTGGTACTGTGTTTGTACACTAAAATCGTTTTCCCGAATGCCTTCATGACGTTATCCTTAGCTGATTAATGAGCAGCAGCCTATAAAGACTCGTATAATTCATTTAATACCGGTAGATAAGAACTAAAGAGGAGAAATATTAATACTACTATGGGAAGGACCGTAAAATCATTAAAATAAATAAATGCCTGCAGTTGTAATTTAAAACCCAATTTCTTTTGTCTAATAAATGTTAATATATTAAACCACTTTTAAAATTCTTTGATGCAGGAGAAATTCCTCACTGGGTTCTATCAGCAGTGAAATGCTTAGTGAATTGTGAGTATTTTTTTAAAATTATTTCTGTATGTTGCTTTTCGAACTTAGGCTTTCCCATTGACTTCAGTAAAGAGGAAATCCCTCATGCTTTTCTTTTTTTAATAAACTGATTTTGATCAGATGAATCTGTTTTCCATCACAGAGTTTTTCTAATAATAACATGATACTTTCTGCAAAAGAGTTAATTGAGGCGAGAGTAGAGGATGCCAAGCATAGAGTTAGGTGGAAACAGCTTGGTTTCTACAGGTTGAAAGTGTCAGGTGGATTACATACTTTTTTAAAATTGGTATTGCTACCTTCCTCAAATCAAATCAAATCAAATCAAATTTTATTCATCACATGCACAGTCATACATAGTACGAAATGCAGTGAAATGTGTATATAAGTTCCTATAAGTTAAGTTAGAGTATGCTTAAGTACCGTATTTATCAGTGTATAACGCGCACTGGCGTATAACACGCACCTTAATTTTAAGAGAGAAGTTTCAGGAAAAAAAACTACTGTATTTATCAGTATATAACGCGCACATGCAATTTCCACATTCTTTTCAAGAAAAAAAGTGTGCGTTATACACCAATAAATACGGTACACAAAGGAAAAATGATCGTTTCATTCCATGTCTTACTTAACATTACTTAACATGTGTACTTAACATCACACATAGAGGGAATTTGGATTTGGTAATAAAGAGAATTCAATGTTTTAAAGTTTTTTGGAATGGCCATATTACACATATACATAGATATATGAGAAGAAAAAATTACTGAAGAAGGTACGTTTGTAAATTGCTTAATGCTATAGTTTCAGGTAGTATGGGTATATTGTTCTTAGTTGTAGTCATTCTCTACTATTAGAAAGCCTTTCAATTGTTCATCATGGTTACTCTTTGTGTTAAAAGATAATCTGTTTTAAATTGGGGATTATCTATCTGGAGAAGCCTGGAGATGAAGATGAAGATTAAGTTGAAGTGCTTTGGCTGAGAGAAATCTGTACTGCAATCATTTAAACCACCAATTTGTTCAGGAAGTTCAAGATTATCTTGAAGTTTATGAATAGACAAGAGTCCTTTTTAGAAGGACACTAGCTTACGTCTTGGTTAATGTTTAATCACTATTTTGATTCCTATACCTATGTGACAGCATAGTGTTGTTGTTGTTGTTGGAACATCATTTCCACTGATGTGGCCCTACCCTCTTGCTTTTCTGAAAGGCTTTGAAAATGTGGTTTTCTCAGTGGGCCTGCAGACCACAAATAGGGATAGAGCCAATCATGTGGCTGATTTGATGGTGTTATTGCTGCCATGGAGGTGGGGTGGATTTTATTTAATGGGTTTTTATTCTTTGGTGGATTTTTAAAATTTTGTAAGCCACCCCAGAGTTACCTATGTATGAGCTGGACAGCCATACTTTTAATGAATAAAAATAAAGAAAATTTTCATTATGACTACATGTGTAAATTAGTACCGTTTCTGCCCATCTGTATAAACCAACCAGGAATTCTTTTTTTTTTTTTTCATTCTACTTCCCCTTTTCCATTTTTTTTAGGGCCCAGATATCCAGAACTGAAACAGCCCACCTATTCAGGTTTTGAAAGAGATGTCTTTAGAACCATAGCAGATTATTATGCACACATGAAGGAGCCTCTTCTCACTTTCCAGTTCTTTGATGTCTTTGTCAGTGTCCTGGGTAAGTCATGCTGTAAAACATGTATCTGGCAGGGTGAGCGCACAGTACTTGTTTGGCAGAACTTTAGTGCTGTCCTTCAGCATCTTTCCTAATGAAAACAACTCCTAGGACTTGATATCTTGACAATAATTGTTGTTAAATGGATGAACATCTGACAGGACACCCAAACATTCCTCTTTTTTTAGTTTGAACCTTCAGGATCCGCAATTCAGACATTACAATCCTCCTTTAGGAAGGCAAGTTTCCTAAAGGCAGACTTCAGCAATGCAAATAATCCTGAGGCAGTTTATTCAGAGTTTTCTCTGGAGTGCTGTTAGATGAAACATCAAGCCGACTTTGAGCAGAGCCCATAATAGAGATTATCTCATGGCACTAAGGCAGTAAAATGTCAATATTTCCCCACCCATATTATGTCTACTGTTTAGGGTGATTGGTCCCTTTTGGGTGGTCCTCTATGAGGATTATTTGGGCTGATGAAAAAAGTCTTTCAGATTCTCTCTGACTTGGACTCTGACTTGGCAGAGCATGCTGCGGTGGCCGATGCATAGTCTGGTGGTTTGATCTGGAATGAGATTGGGTTGATGACACCTGAGGAAGTGGCAGGGCTCTCTGTGCTATAAACTCGGCCATCTGTTTACTGGATTGGAGTCCTCCTTGGATTATGAAAGCAATTAGGAAAGTGATCTGCAGTTAGATTCATGCTATAATATCAGCCTCTTTCATGAGGGACTAGCGCCCACAGCTTTAAAAGAATCGGGCATTCCCTGCTTAATAAGATGACTTTGGCTCCAATACTTTTGGGAAAAGTCATTGAAAAGGTAGTTGATTTTGTAGAACACTGGAGGAAATGCATTATGTAGATGTCAGGTTTCATGCTGGGATGTAGCACTGACACAGCTTTGATTGGGCTGGTAGGTGATTTGTGGTGGAACTGTGGTGGGATAGTGGCAGTGCATCCATTGTGCTACTTGGTGGCTTTCAATGCCAACAATCACGGTATCCTTCTGAGCGGCCTAAAGTTCATTAGGGATTGGGCCCCATTTTATGATGGTTCTCTTCCTTTCTCTGAGACAGTTACGGTCAGTGTTGATTGTGGGTGGAAAGAACAAGCCTTTCCTTTGTCGATACCACAGAGATATCTTCTCTTTCCCCTCCTTTTCAACATCTACATGAATCTGCTGACTGAGGTTATCCACCAGTCTGGGGTTCAATATCGTCAGTACCCTGATCATATCCATATATATTTTTCAACTTCGGGCTGACCAAGTGAGTCTGTTGAGGTTCCAATGCCTGTAACGTGTGCAAATTTGGATGGGAAGAAACTGTGTCCAACTCAATCCTACCAAGATTGAGTGACTGGATTTTCAGATTGGGGAATATTTATATTTATATTCTATCTTAGATAGAATGGCAGTTCCCCATTAAAGGATGGTGTGCAATTTGGTGGTTTTCCTGGACTCACAGTTCTTATTTGATAAGCAGGCGGCATCTGTGGGCAAGTTGCAGTGCACAACTCAATGTGATGCCCTTTCCTAAATTTCCTATATTGGAGGGCCCTTCAAACACTCACTTATGCCCTGGTCAGCTCGTGACTTTACTAATGCAGTATGCTATATATATGGCTGTCCTTGAAGACCACCTGTTTCAGCTGGCCCAAAATGCAGGATCATGGGCAGTAATGCCTCTGCAATTCTACATTGCAAGCTGCACTGGTTGCCATTTTGCACTCTGTTGCTAATGAAGGTGCTAGTTGTTACATATAAAGCCCTATCTGGGATATGGCCTGTGACCCATAATATCTACCCAGCCAATGTTATCTGACAAAATTGGCACACTCTGGCATTCTTCAATTAAACAATGCCATCAACTGGAACCCCAAAAGCACATCTTCACCCAGGCCTTTCTTGAGGGTGATTGAAAGCTCCCCTCCCTTTTTTGAAATACTCCAATTTTGTCTTTGTTGCTGTTGCTCTTTTTGTTTTCTTGCTTTTAAATATTTTTAGTATTTGTAAACAGCCCAGAGTCTTTATAATTTCAGAATAATTACTTCAAAACAATTATTTTCATGCCAGGGAGAGTTTAGTAATACTATAAAACATAACATCACAAACATTTTCTTTGATTGTTCTGATTAACCCTATAATTAGCATATTTACGTCCTGTGGTTTTTCAGGAATTTGGTTGATCTTACTGAATATTTTCCTCCCCAATGTATCACTTCTTTGACGATAAGTTATAATATGGTTTGTTATATTTTATATGTTATATTTTGAAGTTTTTTATTGATGAATCCATACACTGTGGTTTATTCAGAGAGCAAGGATTAATCAAATCATGGTTTAGTACAGGAATGAATCAGATCTGTAAATTTCATGCAAATGCAGTGCCACAGAAAAGATAAATATTCCAATTATTTCAGCAGTACGGCCATTCTATATAGACAATTTATCCAAGCATGATAATCTAGGAATAAGCATAAAATACCGTAGATAACTTTAAAATTAGAACATAACCATCTGCCTTGCTAGATACTCTCAGAACTGTTGACTTGTTTCCTTGTAACAAAACTCCAAATACCTTATGTGGCATTTAACCTCAAAGCAAAATTTGCTGAATGAACATTCCTGTTCTGTAAAATTTTGCAACACTTGAAATTATCTAACTGTCAGGGTTCCACACAACATCAGCAACGCAATCAGAATTCCAAAGAGACAAAATCCAAAGAATAAGATTTTATTGA